>OVAY01000488.1:34595-56945 GCA_900406395.1 Kernera saxatilis
AAGATGCTTAGGCGGTTTATCCAAACCCGCTGAATAGAGTAGAGCCATTGTTATTGGGCCTAAAGTATGAGAATTGGGCCGTCATATTAGCCAGAGCCACTACCGTTTCGATTGCTAATTTGCTACTGTATGTAGTTTTCCCCGTTTCCCTGATTCCGGCGAAAATCTTGGAATGCGAGAGGAACACAGTCGATCTTCCTACCTGAGACTTCCTCCTCAGGCTCGTATCAAGCTTTCCGTCGTTAAGCTCGACGGTTCCCTTTTCGGTACCTTTACGATTTCCAATTCACATTTGATTTAATCATTGTGATTTTTCTGTTTTGCTGGAAAATTCCAGCAAATCATTGTGTTAATCTAGGACTAGATATATAATCGAACTCTGATTTGGCTAGTAAAATGGTTTCGAACAGATGTGGAAATCGGAAAGGATTACTCAGTGGCAGAGCTGAAACGTGCTGTTGAGGAGGTATTCACCGTATCTCCTCACGGCAGGATTTCATGGTACTTGTTAATACTAGAGCTAATATAGTCCGAGTGTTTAGGGGATTCTCTAGCTATCTGAACACACAGTCGTTGCCCGCAGGTGCCACGTCTGGGGTCATTTTAGCTTGTGCTTTCGAGACCAGAAATTAGTCAATGACAAAACAAGCATCCGTAATCTCGGCCTCAATGATGGGGATCAAGTTCGTACAATTCATAACATTCACTCATTCATCTTCTTCTTTGACATCTCTAACATCCCTTTCACTCTATTTCAGTTACATTTTGTAAGGCATTTGTCGATACACCACTCTCCTATGAACAAAAGATCCAAGAGCCAGAGTTGTAGACGTTACCTCGAGTAAGTACAATCCACCCGAGTCGTCTTCTTTGCATTTTAGAAGCCAGAACCAGTCACTTCTAAAGAAGCCTGATCTTATGGTAGGCTGGAAGTGGAAGTGGAATCCAACGCCAACCAAAACGAGAAGGATGTAGCTGACAAGTGTTATCCAGGAGCTCAAGACGAGTTACCGGCAGCAGCATTCAGACTAGTTGAGTTGATTAAAGGCTGGACACTGGGGAGTTTCGAGAAAAGGACCCGATAGCTGCAACCGTCCTTCCATATATGTAAAAACCTCTCTTTCTTTCCTCCTCTTTTTCCAATGACTATTGTTTTATGAATTTATTGTCCATCGTTTCGACGAATTACATATATTAGTCTTTATGCGTTACGCAAGCTGAAAGAAGAGTATATTTATCACTTGTGTTCTACTCAACAAAGCACAACCACTCATGACTGATATGATGGATCTTTGCACGTGGGTCTAATATTGGATGTGCATGCACGGTAACATCAAAAGGATGAGAGCACTGCGCATACAGTAACTTGCACTATCTGTCGAAATAGTAAAAACGCAAACAAGTGGGATCTTTGATCACCGTTTTGATTAGAGTTGATGTACACACTGTCACTGTCAGAGGAGAGCACATAGTCACATGGTCAAGTCCTTCTCTTTCAACTCTTCACCACTTTTGTTCTCTAAAAAAACAAAATTAAAAGAAGAAGTGAATGAAAGAGGCAGAGGAGATCTTTGGTAGTGATTGTCCCAACTCCTCCCAAGATTTGGTGTCCTTGGCTGTCTCTTTTGAAATTAACTGCACGAAAGATATTTGTGAGGTATGCATTCCTTTGTCTTTCGTTTTCAAACTTCATCATCTTTTTGTTACAACTATTTTTACTCTTCTCTTTCCCGTTTATGCAACAAGTTTCATTTGACTTGATATCATTTAAATCTTTCGAGATCTTGAAAAGCTTTTTTTTTTTATATATATATATATCCCTGATTTGAAGGACCATAATAATTGAGTAGCTGAGCGTTGTGTCGTTTTATTAAGAGAAGATAGAGTCGAGTGTTAGACATTGTAGATAAAATCATGAAAAGCATATTTGCTTCGGATCTGACTAGTGGAAAGAAACGATAATAATCTCATCTGATTGATTTTGATTCAGATATATATCTTTGAATCCATATCTATATCAAATACACGACAGGGAAATTTTGTAAAAGTAGTACAATTATGGGCCACTCATAGGTGTCTTTTATTAAATTCCCTGCAAGGCTAAATAAAATCAATATTCCGTTTTGTGGGTTATCTTTTTGAGAAATAAAATAATAATGATAATCATAGGTCTTATGTATGTGTAAATAATGGAACGGAAAGGAATGATTCGGAAACAAACCAGTGGTTGTTATTAATATTGGTGATGTAATCTCTTATCCCTTTTGATAGGGTAAGAAGTAATCGAGCGGGGGCTTAAAACGACAAACGGAATATCTCGGCGAAATCTGAATCCAACCAATCTACTTACAAAATTAATTGAATCAATTTGGTTAGAAAACGGCATAGTGACTCTACAACATGGGTGTGTTGTGTGGGGGCACAAAATATATATAAAATGTTGATTAAATTCTGTATTATTTCTCATATACTATAATAAAGTAATGATTAGGAAGGGAACAAAAGAGAGAGAGAAAAGGATGATGGATATGCAAAGAGTGAGTGAGTGAGCAGGCGTGCGGTAGAACAGTCGAAATAGGCCACTTTTACGTTTTGATCTCCCACTGGGCCCTCTCCCTCCTCTTTCACCTTTTTCTTATTTTATTTTTAAAATTAAATCCTTTTCCTTCAACTTTCTTTACCATTTTGATTGTGTAGGAAAAGACAGAAATATATGGGATTATACACGATTTGCACCTCTTACTAGTCTCTCGCTCACCAACTTCGCTATAACCATATATAAATATATGCTTGTTTCAAGTGAGTTTAAGGTTATCAAACTAGCCAACGCCTTTCTCTCTTCTAGCTTCTTCTTCGACACACACAAGAGCGAGTGAGTGAGTGAGAGAGAGAAAGATGTTTGCCGTGGAGAATGGGTTGCAGGGAGACCCAAGACTACAGGTCATCTCCGACGCCATTCGAGTCATCCCTCACTTCCCCAAGACTGGTCCAATTTTCTTCCTTTCAGTACTAGTACTGCTTCTTTCTTTCCGCTTACAAGTTAACTCAGAGTGTGATTTTGCTGCAGGGATCATGTTTCAGGACATAACAACGTTGTTGCTGGATCCAGTTGCCTTCAAACACGTCGTTGACATCTTCGTCGATCGTTACAAGCACATGAATATCTCTCTCGTTGCCGGTTCCTCTCACTTTCCCCCTCTTTTAACTAGCTATCTCATTATTATAACTATTTTTTTTTTTTTTTTTCAAAAAACAAAAAAACACAAAAAANTACACACGAATAAAACCCGTAAAAAAAAAAGAGGGAAGATTTTGTTTCATTGTCCGCTAATTGCTGGTTTTTACGATTTCCTTCTTGAACCCCAACGCATAGATATTACTAGTTATAAAAAATTGTATCAAACTCCTTTATGATAGAATCCAAAGCGGACTCATATCTCCCAATATGAAAAGATTGAATAAATAATATTAATAGACAACTTTGATGGATTAATGATTTTACACTCACATACTAGCTTAGCTAGTGTGGTTGGTGACTGATTAGTCATCCCTTTTAAACGTCTTTATTATTGTCGTCACTCGTGAGTCCGCCTCTAGCTCTTTTTTTTTTTTTTTTTTTTTTTTTTTTTTTAAAAANGTTTGTCTTCTTTCAAGAATTCAACTGGAAAATATGGATTATATAAAACCGAATAATATAATAATAAATAAAATGGGGCTTGTGCAGGCGTAGAGGCGAGAGGATTCATATTTGGAACTCCGATCGCATTAGCCATAGGTGCCAAGTTCATTCCACTACGTAAACCGGGAAAATTACCCGGTACCGTTACTTATATACATACAGATAAAATCTTAGAATATATATATGTAATGAATGTGTTGTTAGAATAAATATGATTAAAATATAAAATTGGTGGAATAAAAAGGGAGAGTGATAAGCGAAGAGTACGAGCTCGAGTATGGAAGTGATCGTCTAGAGATGAGCATGGAGGGTGTCAAATCCCACGAACGAGCTCTCGTTATCGACGATTTGGTTGCCACTGGTGGAACACTCTCCGCTTCCATTAACCTCTTGGGTAATACTTTTTTTTTTTTTTTTAATTGAATACTACTATATCGAGTATTAATTAATTAACGACCCTAAATGCATTTTAGAGCGTGCTGGGGCCGAAGTTGTGGAATGTGCCTGCGTCGTTGGTTTGCCTAAATTCAAGGTATTATGTTTTCTTTAGAAACGTTTCGTCTTTTATATAAGTTCGAACCAATAGTATTTGGGCCTTTACGGGCCGTTTAAGAATATCTATGACTATGAAGACAAATAAATTGTTTCTGTGATATGCAGGGGCATTGTAGGCTCAAGGGAAAGCCATTGTACGTCTTGGTGGAGCCTAGCCACTTAGATGAATTAACCTTTTAAGCCCTTTTTTACTCGGTCGTCATCTCCTACCATCCATATCGCCAAGTTCCAACTAGATGTATTATCAACGATTATGACAATAATACAGTCGGTTTATGTAATTAAAGATTGTTTAAATCTTAGTAGACTCCATGTGTAAACGGAATGATTCATGCTACTTACTAGCTAATCTATATGTATGTAGCTATTGTTCATTTTGGATTGATCTAGCTATTGGATTGGAGTCGGATGTGTCAAAATTGAAATCGGTTTAAGAAATGCAAATAATATCCACTGTAAAAAGTAAAAACTATTTACAGTAGTATATCTAATATCTACACCTTCAATATTAAAATGATAAGGTTTTTACCGACTTTATAGAGAAAATTATAGAATTCAGCATTGTTATCTCGTATTTGTTTGTTAAACAAACTTTACCAAGGGAGAAAAAAGGGATTTTTGAAAAAAAAACAGAAACGTTGGCTGCAGTTTCACGCGCCACGCGCCCATGCTAATAAGGAAAAGTACGAAAGAGCCCCTGCCGCTTAAAGGTGCGTATAAAAGGGGAAATGAGGCCTGGCCTCTAGTCAAAGAAAACCCATCGAAAACCTAAACCGATAGGAAACCTGTCCGCTCCTCCTCCGTCGTTCCCGAATCTCGATTCGTCGGAGATTGCCGAGCGCCATCTTCTTCTCCCCAACCCTATTTATCGCGTTTCGTTTCTGCTGATCGAAATCTTCTGTCAATTCGTTGGTTTTCCAGCCATGTCTGCCGTATATTGCGGAACTAAGAGATCTTACTTCGAAGATATTCCTTCTCCGCCATCCACAAAGAGGTTCCGATGTTATTCGCCTTCGAATTCTCCGAGCTGGTCCTCTCCCTCCTCATCGCTCGATCAGCTTCGCACTGCGTTTCCTCACCTTGAACTGACGGTACGTCTTGTTCTATTTGTCTCTCTATCTGTCGGACTTATCAAGCCTTTCAGATCTAGCTTTACCTTTTGCGCATCTAGTTTTAGCACTCCGACTGATAGGGCTTCGTTAAACGCGAATTACGAATGTAGCTATCTCTCTTTTTCTTCGACGCGCTGAGTTTTCTTGTCGGTTGGCAAATACACTATGTTAATCTTGAAATTCTGTCGTATTGGAGAAATTTAATTAGATTTGGAAGGTTGCATGATATCTGTCTTCTCAGGTTCTTGTGAAGGCACTAGAAGAACATGGGAGTGATTTAAATGCTGCTATGAAAAGCTTGTACTCTTTGGTATCCGCTGAGGAGAAGGAAGCTGAAGAATTGGCTGCAGGAGGAGGTGCTAATAAGGAAACTGATGCCGTTGCTGGTGGAACTTTTTCGGCTTCAGACAATCCCCCGACGAGTGGTGATGACTGGGTTGAATTGTTAGTGAGGGAAGTGACACATTCTACTGGTACAGATGATGCAAAAGTCCGTGCAACAAGAGTCCTGGAGGCTTTAGAGAAGATGTTAAGTGCACGTGCTCGCGAAGAAGCAACTAAGAAATTCCAAGAGGTAAAAGCATTTAGCAGCGTAGTTCCCACTAAGTTTCTTTTTAGTTTGTTCCATTCAAAATATAAACTAACATATGAACCTTGTGCATACATGCTGGGTATCAGACGTGCTAGGAAATTTGTGTTACGGACCATGAGTAGTGATCATATTTTATCTTTGAGTTCTAGCTATGGAAGACAAATTTCGAGTTCAGGGTTGCTGTAAGACAAAGTTTGAACCATTAGTTATTTCTTATGTAGCTTCACACTATGTCATTGGCTACAAGTTGTTGGTGTTGGCTCTAGACACAATTCTGTATGATAGTACGGAGGAATCAACTGTAAAGGAAATTAAGAGGGTGTGTTCTTTCGTTCGGGTAGATAAAGTTATCCATTCTTAGGATTTTTTCGTGTCTCTTGTAGTCAAATTAATACTCTCTTCTGATTTGCAGGAGAATGTGGGAGTGCAGCAACAACTGGAGGCATTGATCAAGGACAACACGGTCCTGAAACGTGCTGTTGCTATCCAGCATGAGCGGCAGAAGGCATTTGACGATGCGAATCAGCAGCTAGAACTTTTGAAACACCTGATTCCTCAGTACCAGGAAAAGCTCAGAACTCTGGAGGTAAGCCTTGAACCATAGAGATACTATTGTCCTGCTCTAAGAATATTGTAAAAAAGGAATTTGAATTCTGTCAGACATGGTGACATAAAACCAGATGTTCCATAAATAAAGAGTGAATGATAAATATACGAATGCAGGTGAACAACTACGCCTTGAGAATGCATCTGCAGCAAGTGGAACATGGCAACTCTATGCCGGAAAGATTCAATCCGGACGTCTTCTAAAGGTGTCCAAGAAACACAAGGAGAAGGCAATAAACGCAAGTAGAGGAGATATCAAACTACAAAACAGAAGTGCTTTGCATTTGTATTGCTGTGTAGTCAGAACACCCATCTGTTTCCTTTTCTTTTTTCTCTTTGCTGCTGTTTGTCTGTTCCTCAGGCTCATTACATGGAATGTGTTTCGGTATAGGGCTGTATAATTGAACATTGTTCTGAAAAATAGACGAATTGTGCTACCCACCCATGGTTTCCTGTAAATATATGATAACAAGTATGCTAAGTAAATTTGTTTTTTTTTTTTTCTCTTTAAATTGAAAAACCGGTAAATGTTCGAACGAGAAAAATTAATTAAGAAAAAAATCATCCACGTCAGAGAGGTTCGCACCACAAAACAGAAAAGCGAACTGGAATCATCGCAATGACCATTGCCAAGCAGAAGCTTCTCCGCTTCCTCTTCATCGCTTGAGACGTTCGTTTCATCGTCACCTATATCCCCATTTTCTCCTCTCAAATGGCTGCCCTGGCTTCTCCCTCCCTCATCCCCTCTTCTCTCTGCTTCGCCGCCGCCGCCGCCGATGGTCCCCCGTCCCTCTCTTCTAATTTCTCCCCCTTTTCCGACGGCGGTACCAATCTCAGGTATCACAAGAGCTTCTTATCCGTTTCATCTTCTTCGCCCTATCGATATCGACGGGGATTCTCTCGCCGTTCCGTCGTCGTGTTTGCTGCTTCCGGAGACTACTACGCTACTCTCGGTGTGCCTAAATCTGCTAACAGCAAGGAGATCAAAGCTGCCTATCGACGCCTGGCTCGCCAGGTGGGTAGTAATTTCCAACACCACAACTTGTGAGAACCGATAATTCCCCGATTCGAGTAATGTGGAAACCGGATCACTCTAGTTATTTTTTTTTCTTTGGTGTGATGCTGCTCTGTAATGGTTCCGTATCCAGGGTCAGCAAAAGTATGACAAGTCAACGAGTGCATTGTTTGATTCCACACAAGAGACATGGATATGATATTTTTTTATTTAGATATTACTTTAATCCACACAAGATTAAGCTGCGCTTTAGTTTCTACTACATCTCTAGTTTATTGAGCTTACGGCCATGGAACTTAGGCACTGCTTATGAACTTCGTATGTAGTACCATCCCGATGTGAACAAGGAACCCGGAGCAACCGAGAAGTTCAAGGAAATCAGTGCTGCCTATGAGGTATGCACCAAAAGCTAAGGTCCCCAGTTCGGTTCTCTTCATGCCTTGTTTTCCTGAGCTATGACTAAATTTAAAGATTTGCTGCTAGAATAGAGTTGGGATATGTAACGTATAACATGAGCTCTCTGCTATTTTGCCTTGTCGTTACTGAACTACAACGCTGTCAGGTGCTATCAGATGAGCAAAAGAGGGCATTATATGATCAATATGGTGAAGCCGGAGTCAAGAGTACAGTAGGAGGAGCTTCTGGTACTTACACGGTAACATATTATCTATTTCTGTCTCTGCTTAATCGTGGGCATGACTGGCTAGCTTAGGCACAATTTCTCTTGCTGATTTGAGGTGTGCATTCGGCATCAGCTCCTGTGCTTGTGCGAGTACTTGTCTTTGACATGTACCTTCTCTTATATTTCCTAGCAGACAAATCCCTTTGACCTTTTCGAGACATTCTTTGGTGCGAGTATGGGTGGATTTCCCGGGATGGACCAAGCTGATTTTGGGAGAACCCGCCGCAGTAGGGTTACCAAAGGTGAAGATTTACGGTGAGTTTGTTGTTTTAGAAAACAATGCATTTATAGACTAACCGCCACAGGATTTCTTCTTAATTCTCGGGTAGCATAACATCTACTGTTTTCCAATACGATACTATTCAGTGATTAGCTTAAAAATATTGCTTGTGTTTCCTAACTTACCCTGTGTCCTGAAATTTGCTACTAGTATCAGCTTGAATCATTATGCAGTGGAGGGTTGTGTTTGCATGTCTATGCGCTATATATATATATTTGTTTTTTTTTTTGGCATTTTTTCCTTGCTCTTCATAACCTGCATTAGCTTTGAAAAATGAAAACTCCAGAAGTGATCAAATTACATTTTTGCTTTTGTTGCGTTTTAGGTATGACATCACCTTAGAACTTTCGGAGGCTATTTTTGGATCTGAGAAAGAATTTGATCTTACGCATCTGGAGACATGCGAAGCTTGTGCTGGCACCGGGGCAAAAGCAGGATCCAAGATGAGAATATGCTCCACTTGTGGTGGGCGGGGTCAAGTTATGAGAACTGAGCAAACACCATTCGGCTTGTTTTCACAGGTCCTTGCAGTTGATTTTCTTTCCTTTCCGTCTGGTTTCTTTCTGTTGTAGTTAATTCGAGTCTGATGTCAGAAATGGCATCTGATTGGAGCTTCAGAATTCATGTCACTCAAAATAGCCTATTTCGTGGTTCGTAGAAAGTGCAGAAGTGAGAGTTCGCTCACAATTTGGTTGAATCCAGTTTGTGGCTTTCATTGATTGTGAAATTTTGTTTTTTTTTGCTGGTAACGCTACCTACCTCCATATAGCTGAACTTATTAATAGTTTCCTATATGCATGGTCTCTTTCATCTTAGGTTTCTATATGTCCAAACTGTGGTGGAGATGGTGAGGTAATTTCTGAAAATTGCCGGAAATGCTCGGGAGAAGGACGTGTGCGTATAAAAAAAAGCATCAAAGTAAAAATTCCTCCGGGAGTTAGCGCAGGTAGCATCCTTAGAGTTGCTGGGGAAGGTGATTCTGGTTCCAGAGGGTATGTAGAGAAAATTACCGCTTGTTGATTACTTAGAAATCATTCTTTCTGTTACAATCTTCATGGTTCTGATTTTGGTAACTGGCTTTCTGCTTCCATTAGTGGACCTCCAGGAGATTTGTATGTATATCTTGATGTTGAAGATGTCCGGGGAATTCAAAGGGATGGCATAAACCTTTTATCTACCCTTTCGATTAGTTACCTCGATGCTATACTGGGTGCGGTTGTTAAGGTGATTTAGTTATTTGTATAAGACATCCAATGCGTACATTCTGCTTAAGTGTAGATATTCTCAGAATTGATCATTCATCTTATGATCAATCTAAAACATCTTTCTAGGTGAAAACAGTTGAAGGAGACACTGAACTGCAGATACCTCCGGGTACTCAACCTGGTGATGTACTGGTCCTGGCAAAGAAAGGTGCACCAAAACTGAATAGACCGTCTATCCGCGGTGACCACTTGTTTACAGTCAAAGTTACTATACCAAATCAAATAAGGTATTACCGTCTAAACTTGTCTTGAGGCCAATTTAGCTAAATTAGACAAAGGTTTATGAGTCTGTTGACGGCTTCTTTTAATACGTTTTCTGGATCCTACGAACAGTGCTGGAGAGCGGGAGTTGCTGGAGGAACTTGCTTCTCTGAGTGATACGTCTAGCAACCGGCCACGAACTCGTGCTAAGCCTCAGCAATCCACTAGTAAGTTGTCAATTTCTTGATCTCAGGAAAATCTGTAATGCATAGGACTCTGTTTTAGTGTCAATATTGATTGGTCATCTTGTAATCTTGCATGCATCTGCATCGATGTAAGACTATTTGATACACGTGCACATTGATGGATCACCCTCATCTGTATTTCCCTTTTTGGTTTTGCAGCTATAAGCAATGCAACCCGTAGCTCAGAAAACAGGACAGATGAAGTCATGGAGAAAAGCCAAGAACCGGAGCAAGAAAATGACCTGTGGAAGAACATCAAAGATTTTGCAGGGTAATTGAAAAAAAGACTGGGCCCTGGATCTCGATTCTTTGGAAATTATATAGTGAAGTGTCAGCTTTTGTAGTGTGCTTAAATCTGAAACACATAATGTCATCTTCTCAACACACAGTTATGATACATTTTTGTAGGTCGGTCGCAAATGGAGCTCTGAAATGGCTGAGAGATAACCTCTAGAGATCCATCTTCAACTAACAGGACCTGCTTCAAAGCTTTTCTCGGCTGCATTCATGGTACCCTTGTGGAAATATGTTAATTGCTTCATTTGTTAATCTGAGGGTCTTTTGCAGAAAACTCTATTTATTTTTGTTCCTTTTTCAGTTTGGCGGATGTTAATTATGATTGCACAGATTGTGAGAAGAGGGCGATTCTGCTCTACCTACCACAACTCCTTTTATTAGTACAAATACAACCGGTTTTTCCAGTTGGTTTTGTGTGTTTGGTAAAAAAGCAGAGAATTGTATCTTACTAAAACCGCTCCATTCTTTTCCATTTTCTACTGTTCTTTATTTTGTTAACCAATAAAAACTGTTATAAAGAAAAGAAATTGATGATCTTGTTGTACCTATTAAAATGATGGTTTGTGAGAGGCCTCCCCAAGTTGTTTGTGCAGATTATGAAAGAGGGATGGATTGGTGGTACCAAAAGATGAACAAATGAGCACAGGGAAGGAGAATTGTGTTGTATTGAGGAAATGGTGAAAACATGTTGATGGAGTCGAGTGATTAAAATGATGCAAGAGTTCATTTAAGAAGGAAGATAAATACCGTATGTGGGAACTGGGAAGGCTCGTCATGAGGATTATAGTCTCTAAGAATGCTTCTGCTTCTGGCATGGTTTGGTTTATCAAAAATTGCAAACCTCTCTCTCTCTCTCGTTTTAGGCATACCAATTTAGGTCCAGCAGATGGGACATTTAATGCCATCTCAACTTGTCAGCACATTTAATGCCAATTTCTAGCTTGACTCTATTTGTTTCGCAAATCGCAATGACCCGCCCCATTTGGTTCGCCGCCCCACGGGTCAGTCCACATAAACTAGAGCAAAATCAGAGAGTTCATTGTCTTTTTTTTTTTTTTTTTATAAAAACAGAGAGTTGTCAATCTTTAGGGTTTCGATCAAGGCCCATTAGCCTCGTCGTCTCCCTCCTCTCTCTTTTCAAATCCTTTCGCCTCGATTCGCGCTTCCCATCGTCGTCGTATCGTTCCCGCCGTGAGTATCTGTTTCTCTCTCTTATCTCCTCTGAGTCTTCCATCTTAGATCTCGCGTTGTGAGCTCGCTCCTCACTCGATTAAATCTACTGTGGTTTTTTACTCGATTTCTGGATCTCTCTCGCGTGTTTTGGCCCTTTTCTCCACGAACTCGACTATCTCCTCTAATTCTTTCGGTACGTCTCGGGTCGCTATAAACAGATTTCCTCTAAATCTGTAGCTATGTACGATGATGTGACGAGGATTGTTTTGTTTGTTTGTTTTCTGCTGTTGAATTCTACTAGAGGCGTTTGCTGGTTTTCATTGTCTAAGCTATAGACACTTCTAGCTCAGTGTGTTCTTCAGTATTTTATGGGTTGCTCATTTTCTTGGTTCTCTGTGTTCTAATTGTCGACAGTGCTGATATTCTAGGAAGTGATTCAGTATGTAGAAACAGGTAAGAAGATATTATATTTGCTGATCCAATTTTCTTCTACCGTGCAGGACTTTTCGACAAGGATATGGATAATAATTCTTTGATGCTGATTGAAGAGAATGGTTCTTTTGACCAATCCCATATGGATGTCGATGCCTCCCAGAACCATTCCATGACTTTGCTCACGCCCACAAGGCCCAATGAGGATGGACCTAATGCGGATACTGATGATGGCTTGCTGCCTGACCCTGGTACACAACCTGGTAAGCGCAGGAGGAAGAAGTCTATGGTGTGGGAGCACTTCACCATTGAAACCGCTAGCCCGGGATCTACGAAAGCTTGTTGCAAGCACTGCAGGAAATCATTTGCCTACATAACTGGCCAAAAGTTGGCGGGAACAAGCCACCTTAAGCGCCATATTCAATTGGGTATATGTCCAATGAGCCGAGAGACCCACCCTCAGCTCACACAAATCTCTGAAACCAAAGATCGTAGCACTGGTCCTCCCAAAAAACGCCAGAGGTCTTCTGCTACATATCTGAATGTCCCTCTCGATCAAGATCGTTGCTACAATGAGATGGCAAAGATGATTATCATGCATGAATATCCCCTTCACATGGTCGAGCATTCTGGATTTACTGGTTTCGTGCAGGCCCTTCGTCCCCAGTTCAGTATGGCAAGCTTCAATACAATTCATGCTGATTGTGTCACTATGTACTTGTCGGAGAAGCAAAAACTTTCAAACTTCATCAGCGAGATTCCTGGGCGAGTGAACCTCACCATAGATTTGTGGACATCAAATCAATCAGTGGGTTATGCGTTTGTGACGGGACACTTCATTGATAGGGACTGGAATCTAACTCACAGGCTTCTAAATGTTGCTGTTGTTCCTTCCCCTGATTCAGATTTTGCTTTAAATCAGCCTATTGCAGCTTGTATATCCGACTGGAATCTGGAGAAAAGGCTTTCCAGCCTCACTGTTGGGCAGTCGGTAGCAAATAAAACCTCTATTGAAAACCTCAGATGCTTTTTATCTGCCAGGAACCAGCATGTAATGAATGGTCAGTTGTTGTTGGGGAATTGCTATGCCCGTCTCCTAAGCAGTATGGCGCAAGATGTGCTTGGAGCCGGGGATCTTGAAACTCCCATTAAAAAAGTTCGTGACAGCGTGAAATATGTGGAAACCAAAGACAGTTGCGCAGAGAGGTTTGATGAGCTGAAGAGACAACTTCAAACCCCTTCTACAAAAGATCTCCGCATTGATAACCAAATGAAATGGGACACAACTTACAATATGTTATTGGCTGCCTGTGAACACAAAGAAGTGTTTTCTTGTCTGGGAAACTGCGATCTTGATTATAAAATTTCAACATCTCCTGAAGAGTGGACAAAGATCAAGATTCTTTGTTCGTGCTTGAAGATTCTTTTTGATGCGGCTAATGTTTTGACTGGCCCAACCCGATTGACAGCAAACGATTTGTACCATGAAATGACAAAGCTTCAGCTAGAGCTAAGCCATGCAGCCATGAGTGAAGACCCAGATGTCAGAAACCTGGCGAACCCACTGAGAGAGAAGTTTGACGAGTACTGGAGAGGATGCTTCCTGCTTCTGGCGGTTGCTGTTGTGATGGATCCGCGCTTCAAGATGAAGCTTATTGAGTTTAGTTTCTCTAAGGCTTATGGGGAAGATGCAGAAAAATGGATCAGGAGTGTTGATGATGCTGTACATGATCTGTACCATGACTATGCTGAACAGAGTCACTCCCTGCTGGATGCTTATGTCGGCCACGGGAATGATGGTTTTTCTGAAACAGATATGTCTCAAGTTCACTTCCATCATGAATACCACCATTCAAATGGGCTTTCACATGAACAAATATATGAACAACCTGAAGATGACAATCCGCTGAATGAAAAAACAAGAGACCATGTTTTCTACGGTCATGAGTCTCAAGAAGTTGCTCAGAATCAGGTAAACCAAATGGCAGTAGAGTCCTTACCACATGCCCAAGAAGAGAAAATTGTGGAGCCTCTTCTCCAGGAAGATCAGTCAGGTGGGATGGGCCCACAGGAGAATCAGCCTATGGAGGGACTATCTGGAGAAGGTCAGCAAGCGGGGACAGTGTCTGTGGGAGGCAATACCACACAGGGAGCCAGACAGGGAGTAGAACAAGAAGGTCACTTGGTAGATGCAGGTACACATGAGAACCGTATTGTTGACGAGCTGTCGGGCGAGAGCAAACCAATGGAGGGACTGACGCAAGGGTCTCTTGTAACAGAAGTAAATCTGCAGGACTGCCAGCCGGGAGAAGGAAATGTGCCGGAGACACAGCCAGTAGAGGAAATACTCGAAGACACTCAGCCTGTTGAAGAAGTGGTTCAGGAAGAAATACCAGAGGCGAGCCAGCCAGTGGAGGATATACCATCTGAGAGTCATCCTATTGAGGAACTGCCGCTGGAAAACCAGCAAGTGGACGGCAAAGATATAATCCACGACACGCAGCCAGTAGAGGAAATGCTTGAGGACACTCAACCAGTTGAAGAAGTGGCTCAGGAGGCACAACTAGTGGAGGAGCATGGTGACATTCAGCCTGTTGAGGAGGTTGTACATGAGACACAGCCGGTGGAGGAAATTCTCGAGGACACTCAAACAGTTGAGGAAGTGGCTCAGGAGGCACAACTGGTGGAGGAAAAGCATGGTGACATTCAGCCTGTGGAGGAAGCAGGACATGAGACGCAGCCAGTAGAGGGAATACTAGAGGACACTCAGCTAGTTGAGGAAATGGCACAGGAGGCACAGCCAGTGGAGAAAAATCCAGAAAATGCTGATGGTCGTTTTCGCCAAGAGTATCCTCGTGAAGGCGAAGCTGTGCAACAAGAGCAGCAATCAGATGAGGGTGCAGCCTCAGAGCAACATGCCTCTAGGGTCCAGCATGTAGAGGAGGCACAGCATGATTCTCAATCACATGCAATGCCACAGGAAGAAGCTGCATTCACAATCTCTCAAGAAGGCCACCACGTTGACGTCCTTCTCCAGGAAGGCCACCACCTTGAAGCATCTTCGCAGGAGTTTCCCCTCATCACCATTGGAGATGGGTTCTCAGACTTTGAGCTTTACATTTCTGAGGTAGGCAGTCACCAGCAGATGAAATCGGAGCTCGACCAATACCTGGAGGAGTCTCTGATACCGCGATCACAGGACTTTGAGGTTCTGGGCTGGTGGAGCCTGAACCGATCCAAGTACCCTACCCTCTCCAAGATGGCAGCTGATGTTTTATCCCTGCCCTTTTGCACTGTCTCTCCTGATTCTGTTTTTGACACGGAGGTGAAAAAGATGGACAACTACAGGAGCTCCCTTCGACATGTGACCTTGGAAGCTCTCTTGTGCGCCAAGGACTGGTTCAAACACGGCTCCTCCTCAGAGAAAAATCTGAAGAGGGAATCTTGAGGTTTCCTTTCTATCATTCCTTGTCCTTAGATTTAGTTTTATTAGCTTACTATAATTTGTTGTTGCATAATCTGGATTTTTAGCCTTGTGTTTGCTTATGCATTTTACAATAGTCTCCTCCGGGGTTGTGATGATTTGATTTTACAATTTAGCATCATTTTACTTTCTATTGTCTATATGTTTTTTTTTTCTTTGTTGAGAAGAACATGATTCTGAAGCATATTCTATTACTATCCAAATTCATTAATCTATATAATTGTTTTAATATACATACAAAATATTTGTTAAATTAGTTATATTTTATGTAATATCTTAGACTTCACTTTTTTCTTTTTTTTGATATATATATATATATTTTTTTTTTTTACATCTGCTATTATTTTTGTTACAGCGTCAACCAACATTAAATTATTATATTAATATTAATATAAAAGGCGCTAAGCAAAAAGCGCAACCGACGCGCTTCCGGTCCATTCATTTACTCATTTTTGCGAAAAAGGGTAAAAATCTGTGGTCTATAGTATAGGGATTTTGGCCTCACGCGCTTAACGCGTCTCTCGTGCGAGTGGGATTGCTTCTTCTCAAGCGCGTGGACTCACCTTTTGACTCCCTTTTTTTTTTTTGACATTACCTTTTGACTACCTTATTTTCCGCATAAATGATGTTAAGTGATTTATTTTTTCCATTTTCTTTCCCAACAATTAACTAAAAGGTCTGTTTGTAGTTTTTGGAATAGATTTTGGTTTTTGTTTTTCAAAAAATTATTTTTTATTTTTGGATAAATTGATTCTCTAATTTTTAGGGAAACTAGTTTTTTAGTGATTTTACTATTTTCTATACAAAATATAGAATCCATAATTTTTGGGTTTTTCTCTAATATTTTGAAGTAAAATTTTTACTTTTCACACAATTTTTTGTTGTTGCAAAAATGGCTATTTTAGACATCAACACACGAAAAAAATATATCGGAGTTTGTTTGGTAAATTTAGTTAATTAATTTTATATTGTTTCAATCAATACAATTATGATACTATTTACTTTAAAATTAATCAAATTAGTTAGTTAGAAGTATTATACACTATAATGTAATTTGGTATTTTAAAATTTTAGCTGTTAATTATTTTTTTCCTGATTTTTTACTACAAAATTTTATAAATTTTATGTACATTTTACAATTGTTTTAAAAATAAAACTATTTGAATTTAATTTGTTTTAAAAATCTAGCTATTAATTATATGTTTTAGTTACTATAGGTATATCATTTAAATTTGTATAGAATTCTCTAAGATAATTATAGTTTAAGTTTTTGTTAAAAAAATTATAAAATACATCTATTTACAGTTTTATTGATAGGTATTACTTATTATTTTATAAGAAATAATATATTCTTATTAATAAATTTATATTTATTCTAAAAATTTTAACAATAAAAACAAAATAAAATAAAATATATTTAATAAGTGAGGATTTAAAAAAAAAAAAATTATTGACAAAAATCAAAAGCTAAATAAGTCATCATTCATTCGACTGTCGACTCGGGATAAGATTTTCTCTCAAAAAGGCGATACCCTAAGCGACTTTATTAGCTTCTCATCGGCTTGGCCGGCGTTCGGAGACTAGCTCCGGCGCCGTGCCCTTTCTTCTTGTAATTTCCGGTACTTTCTTTGCTTCTCACCCTTCTGGATTTTGTCTAGCTATCCTCCTCATCCGTGGTTCTCGGGTGTGGTGGTGGAGAGATCTAAAGTCTTGGGTGGTGGTTCCCTTTGGATCGATGGCTGTAGCGGTGGTACAAACCTTAGCCTCCGGGATCTCCTTGAGAATTAAGCTTCGATTTCCCTGACCGTGAATCATTGTCTATAGTTTTAGATCTCATCCTGCTTTTTTAGCTTTTTCCAGTTTTGGAGTTATGAGTTTCCCTTTTTGGGGCTTAGATTTCCCTCGTTGGGACTACGTTTCTCTTATTCAGTTAACCGTCATGTTGTTAGCTGGGGATAGAGCTTTTGGCTAGGGTTTTATCCCTCGTAGATCTTTGCTTGTTGTGTTTAAAGTTTCGCTGGTTAGTTTATCTTGTTGTGGTCATAGTCAGGGTCACAGTCTTGCTCTCTTTTATCTCGGGGAAGAGTTGATATTGTCGTGTTGTATGTTTTAGGATATTACTCGATTAACCTCTTATCTTTGTTCGTAGAATCTTTGAAGTTAGTCTCCTTCCACCGCCATTTAGTTTAGAAGAATAATAAGTTTTCTCCGGTGGTCTTTTCCTTGATCTGTTCTTGTAAGGCTAACCTCTTGTGGGGATGCAAAGTCCTAGATTTAGACTCTTTCGGAAGAAGATTAGGTGTGTAGGAGTTAGATTCTCGTTCGTTGTTTCTTATTTTCAGGTTAATCGTTTTAGTTGGGTTTATTTATTCGCGGTTTCTTCTATCCTCGGTTCTCTTCCATCTTCGGTTGTAGATCCTTTCAGCAGTGGCTTGCGAGTTCGGTAGTTTCGCGTCTATCGTTCTTCTCCAACTTACCTGAGATTTTCAAGAACTTCACTTTTGACTTCTTTATCTCATTTTGTGCTTCCCTTGGATCGGGCTTTGTGTCTAGGTTTGTCGGCTACGCGTCCGAAATCTCTAGCTATGTTTCCGGAATTTCTCCGGCTTGTTGTATTAGTGTTTGTATACTACTTTGGTTATAATAAAATTCTCTTTCAGTGAAAAAANAAAAAAAAAAATCATCATTCAAGTTTTGTGAAAACTAAATTCTACAGCAAAAACCAAAAACCAAAAACTAAAAACAAAAAAACCAAAAACTATGCAAACAATCACCACTTAAATACGCTTCGTATCGATAAAAAAAAAAAAATTAAATACGCTTCCTAATTGGAAAATAAAAATAAAAACTTCGTTAATTCTCAGCATGAATAAACAAAAAAAGACCCGCTATTTAATTCTCAGTATTGAATCATTTACTCTCAAGTCTCGGGGAGATCCGAGTCTTTTTGGTTTGACGTTAATGTCATTAGCTTTTTGTGTATAATCTTTCCTTGTTCAAATAAAGTTGTTGCCCACCTCCAAGTTGTGATATCAAATACAAATCATCCATCGGCTAAACTCCCTGAGATCAAAAAGTTAATAAGGAACAAGAAAGACAAAGATTTTAGCAAAAAAAAAAAGACTTAAAGATCATTGGAATTCTATTACAAGAATTCGCTCTGACCCTAATATTAGAATCCAATCAGGTCGCAGAAACACTCAAAACACATCACATATATAATAATATCTACAGGCAGTAAGTATCTAAGAAGGCTTCTCTGTCACAAGGTGAACCTTATTCACACTCTCTTTAAACGCTTCCCAGGCAACTCTGCAATGCTCTTTCGATCTCATCCCTTGTTCAACAACCTGCATCGCTCTTCTGTGCAAATGCTCGTACCACTGAACCGGATTCATTATGTCCACACGGCCTGACCCGAAATCCGCCACATAGAGACGGTTCACGTCCTTGCGCCACCGTTGCAGTATATACTGAGACGGGACTTCCTCCAAGCCGTTGTGGCTGAGTAGGAGGAGCACGTGTCTGCATTGGTACCCGTTGAAGCTGAAACCACCACAGACACAGTAGCAACGTACCTGTGCTGCTGCACTTGTCTCGTAGATGACCTCAAAGTCTCTCACTTTCTCTCCCTCCCGCTCTTTCACCACGTACGAGGAGGCCGAGCCGTTTGAGTGGACTTGCGTTACTCCAAAACATGAAGACATTCCCGAGACCTCCTCTTGGAACCTTCTAAATATCTCCTTTGTGAAGACCTTTGCCATCTGAGACTCGTACTGGTGCGTTGTTTTGAGCTCAGGGATTGACTTTGCGGACTCTGAATCGCACAAGGCTTCACTTATGTACTTTTTATCCAGAAAAGATTCGTACCCTTCAAGGAATTCTCTTAGGGATGTGTGCTGGTGAACGTAGCCACTGAAGATAAACGGGGCTGCCGCATTTCCCAGTGGAAAAGTCAGCGCCCCAGCCAAAAACGTATCCTTGAGGTAAACTGGAGCCCATTGTTCTCGATCTTGAAACAAGCCCCGGATGGTCTCGTGATTTGCCAGCCCAAACCGAATGATCATCTCTTCCCAAGCTATTTCGAATTCTTCGACCTTGAGAAAACCGTAGACCACTCTGTTCAGTGCCATACGGAACGACTCAGAATCTTGTAGTCCGACAACGCTCTGAAAAATGCTTTGCAAGACGTGGGTCAAGCTAAGACGGTGATGAGCCCTCGGAAAAACTTGAGAGACTGCAGTCTGCATTGCCTTGCACTGCTCAGTGACGAAGGTCTGTGGCGGACGGCCTAACATGCACGTCAGCCACGCTCGGAAGAGCCAGACGTAGGTCTCACAGCTCTGGTCAGCAAGCAAAGCAGAGCCAAGCAAGATTGGATCTCCGTGGTGGTTAATTCCAACAAATGCCACAAGGGGGAGCTCGTATGTGTTTGATAAACATGTTGTGTCAAAGACAACTAGGTCGCCAAAGTGAGAGTATGCAGCCCTAGCTGGAGCGTCGATCCAGAAGACATTCCGGAGAGTCCCGTCACCGGCAAGATCCACCAAGTAAAGAAAGTTGGGGTTGGTAAGCTGAATTTGGAAGAAGAAATCTTGCAAGAGCCTAAAACCTCCTCTGAGGTCCAAAGGCCTTGAAGAGGGGAAGTGGTCGCTGGTCTCCCCGCTAGGCGGAGTGTCAATGGGGAGGGTTGTATAGAGTTTGATAGTCCGGACTTGAACATGGAGAGGTTTTGTTTTGGCGGTGGCATTCTTGTGAGACTTAGAGTTGTGGGCTCTTTGAGGATCAAATGAGTGGTTGTGGTGGAGTTTGACCTGATCGACTTTCCATCGATCAGAGTCGATCAATCTGAGGCGAATCATGGCCTGACAACCCGTTCGGGTCTCCTTACGGCGGGTGGTGGCATCTTTAACCATCTTGAAACCTTCACAGTTGCAGCACAAGACAGCGCCACGTTTCTCCTTGCTGTTACGCTTGGTCCATGAAGATTTGACTCTGATAGCAAATCCGAGCTCCCTGGCGTAGGAGTTGTAGAAACTGTAGGCAGCATCATAGGAGTCGAATTCCATGCCCGTAGCAGGAGCTGGGGGTTCTTCAATTTCAAGCAATCCATCGCAATCATTTTCAAGGTCAATTTCGAGATCAGGGATCTGAAAGAAAGAAATCACAAAGCAGGGATTAAGAACCCTAGTTCTAGTTGGGGAGGGATAATCAGAGAAGAGAAGAGAAGGAGGAGGAGAGACAAGTAACCGTGATGCACAGATTAGGGTCGGGCGGTGAGTAGACGCTATCGCCGATCATCGCTGCGCCGGAGAGGCTGTGCTGCTGCTGCACCTGTTTTTTGGCCAAGCCTCGAATGCGACGCCTAATTCACAACGACGCAATCTACAATTTTAAATTAGGGTTTTCTGCAAATAAACCCTCAAAGTGGTTTTTTTTTTGCAAGTTTACTCTCAACTTGTAGAAAATGCAAATCAATACTATGAAGTAGGGTTCATAAACTTCGAGGCCATCGTCAGCCTCCGTTTCCCTCTGTCTTTGTTCGCCTTTTTTCTTCTTTCCTCTATTCTCTTCGTCGCAGCTCGAGGTGGATTGGGCTCATCAGATCTAGAAGTTTGAGACTGCGGAGACGATGGTGGTGGCTTTCCGGCGCTTGAGAGCGGCGACCGGCCCCCACTCCGCCAGCCTCTGCCGGATCCTGGGCTTGTGGGTTATCTTGTGGCTCTTCTCCTCCTCCGTGGTGGTGTGGCTGCTATGCAATTTTCTTCAAAATCTGTCCAAACTCACCATTTTTCCTCTGAATTAGCTTTTGATTTTAGGAAGTGGATAGCAATTAGCATTAACTTCGTCAAGCTTTCTTCGAAGCCTCTCTGATACGATGTGTGAAGGAGAAAAAATTGAAATGGTGAATGATAATCAGTCGCGACGAAAGAGAGATAAATCGGGTCATGAGTTTTTGTTCGAACCTTAAATGGTGAAATACTCAGGTCGCAACGAAGAAGAAGGAGAAACAGATTTTAGAACATCTTGCCGTTTTTTTCTAAATGAAACGGTGAGTTTTACGTTCCGTCTCTTTTCTAGACGACATCCATTTTTGCCATGTCATCGATACACCCGAGGGTTATATAGCGGATTGACTTGGATTTCATAGGATTGACTTGCATTTTCTACAAGTCAAAGGTAAACTTACAAAATAAAACCACTTGGAAGGTTTATTTGCATAAAACCCTTTAAATTATTATTATTATTATTTCACCCTATATACACTGTAGTTTGTTAATAATGGGATTCGCATATCTTTCACCTTTTCATCCTTCTTATGGGTAACTTCCTTCTTTTATTTTATTTTATCGAGTTTTATTTGCTTTTACTTTTTAGTAAATATAAATAAACAGAGAGAAACTAACTAATTATATATATTATAAAAGTTAAGTGTCATTGTTTATATGTGTGACACGTGTCCAAAAAATAAATGTGAAAGGTTGCATCTTTTCATCTAAAATGTTGCATCTTCTCACGTGAAAAAAATGCATCTTCTCACGTNAATGCATCTTCTCACGTGAAAAATTGCATATTCTCACATGAAAGATTGTATCTTCTCACGTGAAAGATTGCATTTTCTCACGTGAAAGATTGCATATTCTCACGTGAAAGATTGCATCTTCTCGCGTAAAAAATTATATCTTCTCACGTGAAATATTACGTTTTTTCACGTGAAATATTACGTTTTCT
>OVAY01000489.1:0-38396 GCA_900406395.1 Kernera saxatilis
TTTATAATATGTATAATTAAAAAATAATATATATATATATTAATATTTGTGTTTGGGACAAACGGGACTTCGGGAATTCTAGTTCTCGTCCCGTCCCGTCCCGTTCCCGTTCGGAAATTAAACATTTGTCCCATATGAGAATATATATTTATATGGGACGGGAATTTCGGAACGGGTATAGGACGGGACGGGACGGAACGGAACGGGAATTGTGCCCACCCCTAATATTAATCGTTTGCCTATCCGAATTAATTTGTTTTTCTTGAATCTTATCTTCTATTTGATCTTTTGATTCTTTTCCATTTTTGGGGGCAAAATATGCGTTTTTTGTGCTTTGTCAAATATTAAAATTTCAACTTTAGGACTTAAGAAAATAATAAAGTCTGATGGTCGGTCCGACTCTCCGGCTAAACTTACTTAAGCTGACAAGTCTTTCTCTGCTTCCCACAATCCGTCCCACACCTTTCGTCTCTTTCACATTCTCTCTCTCTCTGTAAATATTGCATTTACTCTTTCAAGTTTCTTCTTCGTCCATGGCGGCCAATAGATTCGCGACCTTGATCCATCGCAAAACCAACCGAATCACTCTCGTCCTCGTCTACGCTTTCCTTGAGTGGTCTCTCATCTTCCTCATTCTTCTCAACTCTCTCTTCTCTTATTTCATCCTCAGATTCGCTGATTATTTCGGTCTCAAGCGTCCTTGTCTCTTCTGCTCCAGACTCGATCGTTTCTTCGACGCCTCCGGTAAATCTCCTTCCCATAGAGATCTCCTCTGCGATGATCACGCCCTCGAGATTCCCAGAGTACGCTCCAAACCCGTTGAATCCAAGGGTTTCGGCGAAGCTCGCTTGTCCTCTAATGAATTCCACAAGGATTTGGTCGATTGTGGCGTTGAGAAGACAGCTTCGCCGTGTTGTGCTCCGATCGAGCCTGATTTGTGGGATATAGGTTATAGCCACACCAGGAATCCGATCGGAGATGATGTTCAAGTTCACAATGGACAGCTTTTTTTCGAACGATCCCGATCTATCTTCGTCTTAGAAGAAGAAAACGTAGGATCCGTGCATTTGAACGATTCTCATGAACGAAGCTACACAAGGGAGGAAGAAACAGAGGAGAAGCTTAATGAACAAAGGGAAGAAGAAGACAACACTGTAATCGAAATTGTTCCCCAATTTCCCAGAAAAATAGAAGAGGAAGAAGTTAACAGCGATGATGATGATGATGAGATGGATGAAGAATTCTCTTGCTATGTATCGAGTTACGACTGTAACAAAGGAGTTGCAACGGAAAAGGTAGAAGAAAACAAAGTGGATCTGGCTATGGAGGCCGAAGAAACTGCTCAGGCAACAGATGATAAACCCGTAGAATCTGCGCCGAAAAATCTCGAGTTCTACATTGATGATCAGGACTGTCATTTGATTCCAGTCGAATTCTACAAACCAAGCGAGGAAGTTCGAGAAATTTCCGACATTAACGGAGATTTTATACTCGATTTCGGCGCCGAACCTGATTTCGCGGCGGAGGACGGCGGGGGATTATTTTCCGATGAAATCTCCGCGTTTGCCTCGCCGGATGAATCGAAACCGGACGATACTGGGACGAATCAAGGTACTTTTTCCGTAGCTTTTGATTGAATTTCCACAACCTTCGATTTTTTTTTGTTCTCCTATTTACTCTTAATTGTGGTGTTCTTCGACAGATGATTTACTGCAAATGCATTACGACGAAGAAACAGACGCAGAAGTTTCTATAGGCACAGAGATTCCTGATCACGAGCAAATCGGAGATTTCCCATCCCACGAACTCATTCCTGAAGATGAGGATGACGATAATCATGGTAATTCTGTTGATTCATCTATTGATTTGAGCATTTTTTTGCAATTATTTTGGTTAATCCTTACCTTCTCTGTTCAAGATTTCTTTATTAACATTTTCAACATATATGCGTTACTTCTTCCACAGAGGATGATACGTTGGAGTTCAAAACAATTAACATTGAAACCAGGAGACCCGTCTTAAACGCCAACGAAGAGCGGCTTCTTGAAACTCAAGGCTCGATGGAAAGCTTGCATAGTCTGCATAACGCTATGTTTCACTTAGATCGAAGAGGATCCGGAGCAGAGACTCTCGACGATATGGAATGTCCTGAAGGAGTGCTCACTGTGGACAAGCTGAAGTTGGAGTTAGAAGAAGAGAGAAAAGCTCTTAACGCCGTGTACGAGGAGCTGGAGGAAGAGAGGAGCGCGTCTGCGATTGCTGCCAGTGAAACAATGGCGATGATCAATAGGTTGCACGAGGAGAAGGCGGCGATGCAGATGGAGGCTTTGCAGTATCAGAGAATGATGGAGGAGCAATCTGAGTTCGACCAAGAAGCGTTGCAGCTGTTGAATGAGCTTATGGTGAAACGAGAGAAGGAGAACGCCGAGCTCGAGAAGGAGCTAGAGGTGTATAGAAAGAGATTGGAGGAGTATGAGGCTAAAGAGAAAATGGGAATGTTGAGGAGGAGAATGAGAGATTCCTCTGTTGATTCATATAGAAATAACGGAGATTCAGATGAGAACAACGGAGAGTTACAGAACAAGAACGTCGAGAGAGTTTCAGATTGCAAATTTAAAGAGAGTGAGATGGAGAACACGCCGGTTGATGTTGTGCTTCGTCTTGATGAGTGTTTAGATGATTATGAAGGTGAGAGGCTTTCGATTCTTGGAAGATTGAAGTTTCTTGAAGAGAAACTCACAGCTCTGAATGATGAAGAGGACGAAGAGGAAGAGGATGTTAAAATGTTTGAGAGTAATGGCAGCATTAATGGAAACGGGCATTTTCATGGAAAGGAGACAAACGGGAAGCACAGAGTCCTCAAGTCAAAGAGACTACTTCCCCTGTTTGATGCGGTCGATGGTGAGATGGAAAACGGAAACCATTACGAAAACGGGGTTGATGAATCGGAGAAAGGTGAGATTGGAACGGTGGAAGAAGAAGTGGATGAGCTATACGAGAGACTAGAAGCTTTAGAGGCAGATAGAGAGTTCTTGCGACATTGTGTTGGTTCACTGAAAAAAGGGGACAAAGGTGTACATCTCCTACATGAGATTCTGCAGCATCTACGAGACCTCAAGAATATCGATCTTATTCGCGTCAGAGAAAACGAAGACATGACTTTTTGAGTTCGATTTTAAGTTTTGAGATTGAGATTGAGTTTGAGTTTGAGTTCACTATATGCATATGGTGGCATGAACAGAACAAATCATACAGGTAATATAATCTCTGGGTTATTTTTTCCATTAAGCTTCCTAAACCAATTGAAGAAACCGCACTTTAAGAAGAGTCAATTTTCTTGTTTGCAATAAGGTCAGGAAGTGACTGTGTTGCTTGAGAGGCAAGGAACAACAAGAAGGTCTAGATGAAGAAGAAAACGCCAGAAAAGTCTCAGATAAAGTATTAAGTAAATTCTCTGAGGGAAAAGTGTAAGATGAGAATGTTCGTATTTCTTCGTTTTTTATTATATATATAAATTGAAGAATTATTTAGAAAGAGGGGAGTGTCAGCATAATTTCACTTTTCTTTTGTCTTTATGAGTCGTAATAGAAAGAAAAAAAAAAGGTAGAATGATGAGTGTATGTGTGTGTAGTGTAGTGTAGTGAGTAGTAAGGTGAGATATTGCTATTAAAAAAAGCCAAAGGCAAGCTGTCAAATTTCTTGGATGTTTGTGAGAGCTTGGAATGATTTCAACAAAGATACCAAGCTCCAATGTACATATGTTTTGGACTTTTTAGACCATTTTAAAAATTTCGGTGGGGAGTTCAGAATTATTGGGGGGTAAGTAACCTCTTCATTTGTAATTTTTGTTTATTTTCTTTGGGTTGTAAGTTGTAGTAACAATGTAACCTGGGTAGCAATTACGCATGTACTCGCTTTGCAAAGACGAGTCCTTTGTTTTGTTTTCTTTTATACCAATCCACCCTCGAATTTTTCCCTATTAATTTTTGTATTGTTTTTTTTTTGTCTTATTAAATCTGTTTGTGTTTAAGCGAAAGGGGTTGTAAATTGTAATTCAAGTTATTCTGGGATTGGAATGGATTCGGTTCTAAGCAATGTATTAATTTGATTGGTAGAGAGGATCAGCAAACTACGTATAAATTTAAAATTTAATACGTTGGCGTATAATTCATCCAAAGCTTGGTTACTATTTGTTAAATGTTATATCCCAAATTCCCAATGAGCTAATACTAAAGAAAGCAAGGTTGAATAAGGTTATGTTCGTTTGTTCATTCAGATGGACCGAAGATGCAAATTGATGTTCGTTTAGTGTCAAAAATGAAATTCATCCAGATGGAGTATTTGGATGAGTTTTAAAAAGTTAGACCAAATTTCAAAATTCATCTCGATGAACGTAATCGGTGCATCTTCATCCGGATGAGCCATCTAAATGCATCCTATAAATCTAAAATTTTAAAAGGACGAAAATACCTTTACATAAACAAAATAAAAAATGTAAAATTGCATTATCCAAAAACTATAAAATAAAGTTTTTTTGCCAAATTCGCAAAACCGAATTTTTATGACAAAACCGTAAAATCACATTTTCTCACAAAACAATAAAATCATATTTTCCCGCCAAAACCGTAAAATAGCATTTTACCGCTAAAATCGTATTTTCCCGCCAAAACCGCAAAATCTCATTTATCCTCCAAACCCACGAAATCATATTTTCCCGCCAAAACTGCAAAGTCACATTATTTTTTTGCCAAAACCGCGAAATCGATTTTTTCGTCAAAGCAGTAAAATCGTATTTTCCCGCCAAAAATACAAAATCGCATTTTTCCACCACAATCGCAAAATCGCATTTTTCCGCCAAAACCGCAAAATCGCATTTTCCCGCCAAAACCGCGAAATCAAAATTTTCCGTCAAAGCCGTAAAATCGTATTTTCCCGCCAAAAAATACAAAATCACATTTTTTCTACAAAACCGCGAAATCACATTACAAAAAAAAATAAAACTTATTAATGTTAAAAATAATAACATTAAAAAATCTTTTAATATTTTAATTTGTTTGTAAAAAATGTGTTTCTAATATTTATAAAAAATAATTTATTAAATTTAACTCTTTCATGAAAATAAAAAATTTTTGAATGTGAAAAAATAATTTGAAAATTATTTAGTTGTAAATATAATGTAGAACATAAAATATATCAATAAGATCAAAAGTATGGTTATTTTGGTAATTTGATACTAAATGCATCTGAATAAAGATGCAAATTTATTAAAAACGAACACATCTGTATCCAGATGCTTCATCGAAATGCATATGGAAAACAGAAACGAACATCATCTGGATGGACCATTCAGGTGGACCATTCAGATGCATCTTCTAACCGAGAAAATAATAAAGGTGTAAATTGCTTATTACAGAGTAGGAGTCGTAGGAAAAGTATACTTTGATATCCAGTAAATTTTTTTCATTCAAAACAGTGGAGGGAGAAACGTCTTGGTAATGGTCATTGTTGTCACTGCTCTAATGAGTGAGTAATCGCTACAATGATTGGCGAACTGAGACACTCCTAGTATTAACTATTTTAGACTAATACACATAAATATACATAGTCTTGTTCGTTTGTAGTCGTTAACAACATCAATCACGACCAAATCTTCGCAGTTTTTGGTGACAACAAAATATTTAATCGACTAAATTTTTAGCGATTAGTCGCTAATTCAAAATTTTAAAATGCTAAAATTTGCAGTGATTGTAAATTTTATCATTTATCGTTGAAATCTCATTGAACTATCGACTATGAAATGAACAAGATTTAGTGGATTATCGTTTATGATTGCAGAATGAACACCAAAACATGTTGCTATTAAATATATACTTGTTTTTTTATTGTGAGCTCTCTTTTTTTGCAACGTTTTTTTATTGTTAGCTCTATTATTGTTTATTTTGTCACTTTCATAATTAAAAAACGGGAGTTTATATAACTCATATTAGACCGATATTCTAAACATTCCTAAACTAAATAACATAAAATCTTCAGAATATATGATTTTATATGACAACTAGCTAGCCAGCTAACACAAATAACGCGACAGTTAAGAGATTCGCAAACGTCTGCTGATATCACCAAAAAGTTTGTTGCTTTGGAGTTTAGATAATTTAGAGTCGCATCCATTGCTGATCATATTATAAATGTATAAATATGTTATTAAAGCGATAGCTTTTAAAGTGGGTGAAGAAGAAAGTAGAGTATGGTTGTACTTAAATTTCTAAAATAATCGAGATCGAAAATTTGTGACTTTCGGCGATCGATCCTCTTAAAGTTCAAAACGCTCATGTGCGCTTAATTATGCGCGCAACCTTCCTCTACGCTTGTCTATTTAATCTTGCTTCTACTGTCTACATGCCTACGATTTTATGTCCCCATATAATATATGTTTTTTTTTTTTTTTTTTTATAACTCAGAGGTAAATCTCAGGTCTATGGAGGGGCTCAGACTAATCCTCTGGAAGAGGTGCAGCCCACGGATAGACCCTCTCTCCGGATATGTAAATGGGTCCGAAAGCATGGACCCATATAATATATGTTCCATTACATTCAGTACCGGTCCTGAGTTTTATAAGACCGCAAGCTGGAGGAAAAAAATGGCCGGTTTTGCATATTTTCATAAAAAATTAGCCATTTTCAATAGTAATTTTTTAAATAAAAAATTAGGGCCGCAAGCGTATGCTTGATCAGCTTGTGCTCAGAGCCGGTCCTGATTACATTATTGGCCAATTAATTATATTTTATTACATAATTAAATGCATGCACTAATGAATGAACTAACGAGCTATACAATGATTTAAAATATGTAAAAATTTGATTTCTTTATAAAATAAAAGCCCTATAGAAGGTCTAAATAATATAAGAAATATTGGAGAATTTTGTATAAATCATATCTTTATTTTTTTGTGTTTGTACTACTTTACTTTGCTTTGGCAAAAGAAATGAAGATTTATTCTCTACTAAAACTTATGACACAAACCTATCTTTAAAATTAACCATAACATGTATCATAATGGTTTGTGTTAGTATCAATATTGTGTCACCGTCCGGATTCAAACCAGCATATTATGTGTTATTGACGAAAAAGTATCTTCTCAAGTTTATCTTGCGTTCTATCAAAAATAATTTTAACATAAATTTACATATTTTGTTACTTTTTAGTCATGAGTATATACATTTCGTTCTTTTTAGTTGTGAGCAACGACTGCATAGATTATCATGTGGATTTGTTAACCAAAACAAAATTGATCATTGATTTATCTGTGTTTAATTATATCGTTATTGTAGTTACTACTTACTAGTTAGTATTAACTAAACTAATCAGACTCGATCAGTTGTATATATGTATATTGAAATCCATTTCTCGGTTGCCTTTCCTTGTTAGATATATTTCCATAACTTGTTTGGTGCTATACAGATTCGAAAGAGAAGAGATATTCAAAACCTTTACTCTTAAAGCAAGTACCAAGAGAACATATCAAACCTAACTAGGTCCCATACTTCAACCTGGATTCCTGATTGCCCATATCAATCAATTGACTCATCAGATGTATATACGGGCTGATTAAATGGGCTTAACGGATACATAAATTCAGCCCGCAAAGTCAGAGAAGTGGGGAATATACTGTACATTACTAATACTGTTCACGAGGAAAATGCGATTAATTTAGAATAAGACATTTGGTAAATGTTACTTGAAGGCTACTCAAATTTATCATTATCTTCGACAAACGAGCGCGTGCGTTGAAAACACACACAAAAATAGCAAATAACAACTAAGCGTGTGCATGACTTGGTGTGATATATAATATATTGTACCGTACGACTTTTTCAAAGTCTTTTTTTGGCTCCCTATCAAGTTTTTTTTTTCCGTTTAAATCGCATTATTGGTTTCACTGGAAGTGCTATATTATAGTCGTGAAAATTTAAATATAATATGCGGAATAACAATGGAATGGCTGTTTTTCTTCTTTTTTTTCTTATGGTTCCGCGTACTGACGTACATTTGTGTTTTGTTAAAAAATGCGAAACACTCCTAACAATTAATGATTTAATGATTCTTCCATATTCTAAATCAAAAGTTGTTGTCGAACCTACTATTCAGTAAAGATTGAGTTCAAATAATCTAGTAGTTATGGTTACGTTTACATTGACTTTGATATAAATGCAGCGTAATGTGGAAGTAATATTTAATGGTTTCATTGACAATTGTTGCAACTTCTTGTGGTGGATACTTAAATAAATACTTTTTAACTGCTAAAGTTTTATTTGTTTGGTTTATTTTCATTGACCCAATGACCATTTAATTTTCAATTTTCATTATAGAACACAACGATATTTTTATGGGACTATAAAAGATAGCCGAGCATTTACTTGATAGGGCATATTTACTTGTCCCTCCAAAGGTTTTCAATATTACAACTTTATGATTACTTTGAAAACTATGATACTCTTTTTGCTCCTATAAAAAAATGATTTTCTAAAATTTTCACACAAATTTAAAAAAAAACTATTTATTTAAATACACAAGAATAGTTTTAACAGAATATAAACATGGGAAGCGGTGAAAAAATAGTTATTGGTTAACCAAAAAAAGAGTTGTCTGACTCGTGTCTAAATTAATACGAAAGGATATCCATTATTTTAAAAAACAAAAGAAATTAAAATAGGGACAAATAAAAGCTTGACCGAACGAAAAAAGTCAAAAGAAACGCGTCTTGGGTCAAGTTATTTTATGCCAAGTGGTGTCCATTTTTTTTTGTTTTTACTTGTTAACGTCATCCTCAAGGACCTCAATGACGTCATATTTCTTTTTTTGGTTTCCAGTGATGTCATATAGTAACATTTTATTTTTGGTCACGGTAAATTAGAAGCACTACACTAGCTTGTACTTAGGTGAAGAACTAAAAAACGCGTGTTGTGGCCATGCCACCACAAAATAATTAAAAGTTATAGTTCTGTTTGGTGATACAAAACGTTAAAAAAATTTAGCCAAAAAAAAATAGTAAACGATAATGAAACAATTAAAAGAGATAATAGGTATTAGGTAGCACTAGAAGATGGTAGTATTATTTTTGTAATTAATCACCATCATATCAGTATATATCTTGATCGTTATGGTAAGAGGTTATCAATAAAACCGCATGTGAATATTCATTCCAAAAAAAAGGAGAATATGGTGCATCCAATCTGATTTGTCGTAAGATTTAAGGTAAGGATCAAAGTTTTATTTCAAGGAAACAGTGAGTTTTCGGATTGCATATGCTGCGAGCTTTGGTCAAGGCAAGTGGCTTTATTAAATGCAGATGTGGCACTTGTCTTTTTTTTTGTTTAAGATGTGGCACTTGTCTTAACCCTACGATCACTCTATTATGTGATTATGTATAAGGTTATATAATGTCATTAGTTATTTATCTGATAACAAAAACTATCATCTTCATTTTTTCTATCTTAACTCATGTACTAAAAAAAAAAAAACTCATCTGCTAATGTCTACCAGCAATTAAAACAAAAGCTTTTCACTCAGATTCTCCAATGTCTTTTTCTAACGGATCAATTATTTTTAACTGGTTTGCACTTCAAGAGAAATGACAAATATAAAAGGTAGTTGAAAGAAAAAGAAACAAAAATAGAGAAAATAATTAATATTTAATTATTTTTTTTTAACTCAATCTTTTATTTTGTCAACAACATGTATTTTGGATTTAAATTCAAATGAAGATATAACGATGACACTACATAGTTCAAACTACTAACAATACTAGTACAAATCACTAAAATACATGATATGGTTCTTTTCGAATTGGTAATTTAACCAATGATACCAAAAGTATCATCTAAGGAAGGTATTTTCAGCTCCAGAAATTTGAATCATGCTATATGAGTAAAACTACTTTACATGTGTACCAAAAAGAAAATAAAAAGAGAGACTAATTTACATGCTTTTTTTCTCACAATAAAAAAAAAAAACAAAAACCACACAATCTAGAAATATCATCAACATCACCACTTTTTTCTGATACAAAAGCCATCATCAAACCCTTAAAAATAATAAAATAAATGTGAATTTGGTTGAAAAGTGGAAGGAAGACTTGACTTTTATATATCCTTGTGTCATTTAAAAAAAAAAAAACACGAATTCATCTTGACTTTGTTCTCTATCGTCCCTTCCTCGCATAATCTCTCCATCGATTATTCATTCTATCCCTCAAATAAAAACAAACTAATCAAAGAGAATCGCAAACACGCTTCTTTTTTTCGTTTTCACTTTCTTCTTCGCCGATTCTCAATCATCCCCTAAAATCACAATCTGAGACGAAAGCCGACTAAACCCAATCGAACGCCGCCGAATCAGAATCCCCTGAAAATCCGCTTCCCAGATTTGATTCTTCCTTCTGGGTCTTTCCGTTGCTTTCCATGGGATGGTCACTAAGAATTCTCAAAAGAGTGATCTGGGCATGACCAAGTCCATGAATTTCTTTCAGAATATCATTAAACCCTTCAAACGAAGCTCCAATCGAGGTAATTCTCGTTTGATCCAAGCATTTTTGTTTTGTTTTGTTTTCTTCTCAGCAGAATATTAGGGTTTGTAAATTGACTCACTTCTTCTTCGTTGACCCAAGGTCTTGAAGACGATATCGAGAAAATCGCTGCTCTGGAGCAGAAAGTTTTCCCATTTCAAGTCTTAGTTTCCGCTACCAAAGATTTCCACCCAACCCACAAACTCGGTGAAGGTGGATTCGGACCCGTCTTCAAGGTAACCCCCAGTTTTGACATTCCTGGAGATCAAAGTTTCCTTTTTTTTTTTTGTCGGTTGCAGATAATTAGCTTAGCGAGTGTCTCTTTCAGCAGAATCTTTACGTCTAATGGTTTTGTCTGAAGGGTGTTGTGTTTGCTCTTGATGTATTTTGTTAGTTTGGCTGATGAGATTAATTGCTGTGTCATAGGGAAGATTACCTGACGGGAGAGACATAGCAGTGAAGAAGCTAGCTCAGGGTTCAAGGCAAGGGAAAAACGAGTTTGTAAACGAGGCCAAGTTGTTGGCTAAAGTCCAGCATCGCAATGTCGTTAATCTTTGGGGTTATTGCACACACGGAGATGATAAACTCTTGGTCTATGAGTACGTCGCAAACGAGAGCCTCGACAAGGTCCTCTTCAGTAAGTTATCTTCTCATTGTCTCATGGTTACCACCGCTGTTTTAACCTTGATTTGGCATCTTACCTCTAATGTTATACATAAGAATATAAACGACCAATAAAGAAGCTGGATCAATACTGTTTTTTAACACGTAGTGGTCGCTCCATTTGGGTGCAGAATCCAACAGAAGATCAGAGATAGACTGGAAGAAAAGGCTTGATATCATAACAGGAATTGCTCGAGGACTGCTCTATCTCCATGAAGACGCGCCAAACTGCATCATCCACAGGGACATCAAGGCTGGCAACATTTTGCTCGATGAAAAATGGGTTCCTAAGATTGCAGATTTTGGGATGGCCAGGCTCTATCAGGAAGACGTAACTCACGTCAACACTCGCGTCGCAGGAACCAAGTATGCTCTCTATCATAAACCATTAAAAAGCTCAATTGCATTTGTAATACATTCTTTTGTACAAATGTTCTTTTTGTTTGCCGGTGTTTCACGATAGAATGGTGATTAATGTGCACTGCTTTTTTTATTTTTCTCTTATGCGCAGTGGTTATATGGCGCCGGAGTACGTAATGCACGGTGTTCTATCGGTAAAGGCAGACGTATTCAGCTTTGGGGTTGTGGTTCTAGAGCTCATCAGTGGGCAGAAGAACTCGACTTTTAGTATGAGACACCCTGACCAGACTCTTCTTGAATGGGTAAGCCTCTAGTCTCTGGTCTCATGTTTCATTGTCTCTAGGGTTGTTGCAGCCAAGAGCCAACCCTGTTTTGTGCCACTCTGATTTAAAACATCCAAACCCGTGGACCTCATGGGCTTGCGACCCGCCATAAAAACTTTATTTGCTTGAGCGCTAAATAACCCGATGCTAAAGACTTCCTAACTGTGACACAGGCATATAGGTTGTACAAGAAAGGCAGGACCATGGAGATACTAGACCCGGAGATAGCAGCTTCGGCTGATCCGGACCAGGTCAAACTCTGCGTTCAGATCGGTCTGCTCTGTGTTCAAGGTGATCCGCACCATAGACCACCTATGAGACGAGTGTCTTTACTTCTCTCGAGAAAACCGGGACATCTAGAAGTACCGGAGCGTCCTGGTGTACCGGGATCTAGATACCGTAATCGAACACATCGTCCATCAGGAACATCCTCGGTTGGAACATTGTCGACCACTGGATCGAGTACAGATTCGTTTGGTTCGAACTTAAACACAAACTCTGGAACCAACACTGGAACCGGTAGAGTCACTCCAGCGTCTTCTAGGACTCCGACTCTGACTCACGCCACTAGAAGTGCAGGTGCAGGTGCGAGCTCTAGCTCGGACCCTCACGGGAAACGACCTATGAGTTATTGGAGTACATAATTCTTTTTACATGTTGATTGTAAATAGCGAGCTTTTTTTTTTGGTTTGAAAAGTAAATTATTATTTTTGGCTCTGCTAGTGATTTTAGGACACAGGGTTTAGTGTTGTATGATTCTCTCATATGAGAAAATAAAAAGTTCATTCATTTGTTACATCCTTCGTCACATTTTTTTTTAGGTCCTCCATTATTGGCCTCGTACTATATAAAAAAAAGAGCATATTATTGGCCTCGTACTATATAAAAAAAGAGAGCATATTCTCAACTCTATGACAATGACCATTAACGGTACTTTTAAACAAATAAAAGGTTTTCATTTTTCAACGCCTTTACTAATTTTTTTTTCAGTTTAAAAAGTTTTACAAAAATGGTTAGTGTAACAATTATTTCTGTTACAGAATATAAAAAAAGATTACTGGGAGAGCAAAATTTAACTGAAATTTTAGAATTGCCTAAAACCAAACGGTGCAGATATTTTTTTGTACAGTGTGTGTGTGTAAGAAAAAGCGAGAGAAGCGTTCCAATTTAATTCGGTTTGGGCTAAAAGTTAGGTCCACTAAAAGCCGAAAAGAGACGAGCCACACGCGTCAGCTTCTCGTTTAGCCTCACACTATACTCGAAACTGCGTAAGCGTAAGGGCGTTTTTATCATCCACTTTCAAGGCTCATTCGATTTTGTTCTTCTTCTTCTTTCAGATTGAAATGGTATCGTTCAAGGTCTCTGTCGTCTCTACTTCCCCTATTGATGGCCAGAAACCTGGAACTTCTGGTCTCCGTAAGAAGGTTCGTCTTCTTCTCTTGTCATCGATCTCGCGTTTTTTTTCGTTGTTCGAATTGGATTTCATCAGTTATTCTGATCCAGATCGTAGCGAAATTGATATCTCGATCTTTACCTTGTTGTTTTCTCGGTCGTGAATCCGATCTTCTACTTTGTTATATTAGAAGGTTGTAGATCTTACGGAGTGAAGTAATTGTAAGTTCGTTTAACCATCTGATCCGATCCGATGAGATTCGAATTACGCATTGTTTCATTTTCGCCCATGTCGTATATTTGAAATTATATTTTTTCGCTAATGTTAAACCTGTTGCACTGATCACTGATGAGGCAACATGGTGACTCGTAATTCTAGTCTCTCTTGAAACTAAGGCATTGCATAGCTTGTTGTTTTGGGAATAAATTCTAATCTTAGCTCCTTCAAGTGTTCTGTATTTCTTGTAGACCGATGTGTTGACGAATGGGTTCTCTTAATTCCCTCTAATGGATGCTATGGTGGTCTAATTTGACAGGTGAAAGTGTTCAAGCAACCCAATTATTTAGAAAATTTTGTCCAGGCAACGTTCAATGCTCTTACTCCAGAGAAAGTCAAAGGTAAGATCTCTCTTACCCTTCTTGATTGTTATTGTATTAGAGGCTTGGTTACGCAAATGAGCCTATACAGATAGCTGCATGTTCCATCTAAACATGAGTATTTCTTAACTTGTGCAGGTGCGACACTTGTGGTCTCTGGTGATGGTCGTTATTATTCGGAGGAGGCTATTCAGGTAAAACCTTTACCATTCATTATGTCTCCTGAGTTTGTGTGAACTACGTTTTGCGTCCAACCCCTTGCATAGAGATAAGAGTGTAATTCCAAGATGCTTAGGCTTGCTTTAGCTCATTTCCTTACATTGTTTTTGAGGGAACACGTGAGTTATAGAGGGGGTATTATTTTATTTCTGTATTTGCGCATCAACTTTAAATGATCAAATTTGTTAGCAAGTGGAATGTTCTTGTCACTAATAAGTGTGTTTAGGGTAACCTGCTACTGTTCCATTGCTTACATATTCATCTTTGTTTTTACCTCTACAACCTATCATAACAACGAGAAGAGGGATTAGTGTTTATGAACTTGGTTCCATTGTCTTTGAAGATGCTCTCTGCATTTTATTACTGTCAATAGTTCTGTTTCACTACTTGCAAGTTCTTTTGGCTTTCATTGATTGACCTGCTGCTATTATGCAATATTTATCTCTTTCTGATGAAAAATCCAGTTCCTTTCGCACCACATGATCATACTTTCAAGCTCTTTATACAATTTTGTTTCCTACCTGGACAGATTATCATTAAGTTGGCAGCAGCCAATGGTGTTAGACGTGTGTGGGTTGGTCAAAACAGTCTGCTATCAACTCCTGCTGTATCAGCTGTTATTCGTGAAAGAGTAGGGAATGATGTGAGATATCTTCCTCTAGCCTCATGCTAGTTCTTTTTCTTTCTGGCTGTTGTCTAAGGCTATGCATGTCCGCAACATGTAATGACGTGATGAGAAACTAATCCGACTCTCCAATTCCAGGGATCTAAAGCCACAGGAGCATTTATATTAACAGCAAGTCATAATCCTGGTGGCCCTACTGAGGTCAGTTTTTTCTTGTTCTCACTCTTTTGTGTTTGTTCCTTTTAGATGATACCCTCACTTAGTATCCTTTTAATCCTTGCTCCAGTTTTGTAAAATATATGTTCACCTCTACGATACCCTATGCTATTCTGTCTCAGGATTTCGGAATTAAATACAATATGGAAAATGGTGGACCAGCTCCTGAATCAATCACTGATAAGATTTATGAGAACACAAAGACAATCAAGGAGTACCCAATAGCGGAAGATCTACCCAGTGTATCTAACATTTCTGAACGATCCTCTTATCTGTCATCATACTTTTTCATCTTGTTTTTACTAATCATGGTTTTTCGGGTCTTTATTATTGAACACAACAGGTTGATATTTCTGCTGTTGGTATAACCAGCTTTGAGGGACCAGAAGGAAAATTTGACGTTGAAGTTTTTGATTCTGCAGACGACTATGTTAAATTAATGAAGTAAGTATTTCCATCTTCGTATTTGAGAGAAGGGTTCCAGAATCTACTCCCTCTCCGGTCTATGTATTTAAGAGAATGGTTCCAGAATCTGCGATCTCAATGACCAAAAGATTTTTCTCGTCTCTTCAGGTCAATCTTCGACTTTGAATCCATCAAAAAACTGCTTTCATCTCCAAAATTTACGTTCTGGTATGTAGTTCACCGACGTCCCTAAACCTTTTTGAGTTGTCTCGGATGTTTTATTTCCGATCGTTCTGTGAAGCTATGATGCATTGCATGGAGTTGCTGGAGCTTATGCACACCGTATCTTTGTCGAAGAACTCGGCGCACAAGAAAGTTCGTTGTTGAACTGCACACCCAAGGTATCGTTTTTATCTTACCAGGAAATATTATTCCCTAAAAATGATTAAAAACACAGCTTGAACATGGTCTTTTATCATAACAAAACAATGTACAGAAAGACTTTGGAGGAGGTCATCCGGATCCCAATCTTACCTACGCTAAGGAGCTCGTGACACGCATGGGATTGAGTAAAAATGATCCTGGAGTTGAGCCTCCAGAGTTTGGTGCTGCTGCTGATGGTGATGCAGACCGTAACATGATCCTTGGTAAAAGGTAGCCTACTAATTCGCTTTTAAGTGAGCACAGAGATTTGGAGCGGGTATACACCACTCTTACCTATAACCAAAAATATCTCTTCTTCTTAGGTTTTTCGTAACTCCTTCGGATTCAGTTGCCATAATTGCTGCAAATGCTGTTGGGGCCATACCGTACTTCAGCTCTGGTTTGAAAGGTGTTGCAAGGTATGCATCCGGATCTCTCTTTATTTGTTTCTGGTCATAGACTGAAAAAAGCTGGACTCAGGCATCATACATTTCTGTTATTATAGTACAATTTTTTCTCGTTTAGTTTTCAACGTTCACATTCTTATTTCAGGAGCATGCCGACTTCTGCTGCTCTTGATGTCGTTGCCAAAAACTTGAATTTGAAGTTCTTTGAGGTACACGTCACTGTGCGGCTGCGCTCTAGCTTCTAGTTGTCACAGTTACGTAACATAGCTAGTTTCTCTAACAGAACTATATTCCAGGTTCCAACAGGCTGGAAATTTTTTGGCAATCTTATGGATGCTGGGATGTGCTCTGTATGTGGAGAAGAAAGTTTTGGAACCGGTTAGCGTCTGTTGCCAAATCCTCACGTGTTAAAACCTTAACGACTCTAGACATCTCACAAAGAAGCTTTTCCACAGGTTCGGATCATATCCGTGAGAAAGACGGGATCTGGGCAGTTCTTGCTTGGTTGTCTATACTGGCTCACAAGAACAAGGAAAGCCTTGACGGAAATGCAAAACTGGTGACTGTTGAAGACATAGTCCGCCAGCACTGGGCTACTTATGGGCGTCACTATTACACACGATACGACTATGAGGTAAAGCTGTTTAACTTTCACTATTGGGTTTATATACTAATATGCGGAATAAACAGTACCTTTTACCGATTTCTACATATTTCCTCCAAAGAACGTAGACGCAACTGCAGCTAAAGAACTCATGGGGCTCTTGGTTAAATTGCAATCTTCCCTTCCTGAAGTCAACAAGTACACCTCTCTTCGCTTCTTTTGAAATTTGAAACCCGTTTCTTTTTTACTTAAATGACTTTTAGACTCGCTCATCAGTTGAACATGAGTTCTTGGATAAATTGTTCAGGATTGTGAAGGGAATTCATCCGGAAGTGGCAAATGTTGCAAGCGCGGATGAATTCGAATACAAAGATCCAGTAGATGGCTCTGTTTCAAAGCACCAAGGGATCCGATACTTGTTCGAGGATGGATCACGACTTGTAAGTCCTGTCTAAATGGATTCATAACACAATAACACTACTATTCAAGACGATCAATACTTGTGAAAAATGTCTAATAGCTTGTGAAATAGTAAAAAACTAATCTGGGGTTGTTTCTCCTTGTACAATAATGTCGTAAAGGTGTTCCGTCTCTCGGGAACTGGCTCCGAGGGAGCAACAATCAGGCTCTACATTGAACAGTACGAGAAGGACGCCGCAAAAACCGGCCGAGATTCTCAGGATGCTCTTGCTCCTCTGGTCAGATTCAGATATCTTAATTACTTCAAAAATATCCCAATCGATCTTTGTCTTGTTTATTAACACCCATTGTTGATGTCTGATTTTCACAGGTTGATGTTGCTTTAAAGCTATCGAAGATGCAAGAGTTCACTGGCCGATCATCCCCAACCGTCATTACATAAGACAGCTTTCCGACGATGCTGTCTTCAGTACTACTCTTATTCCAACTTCAATTCTTATGAATTTGGGTTTTTGCTTTTTTCTTTTACTTTTTTCTTGTTATACATCCACCTTCATGGAAAATACGTATACCTTTGTCCGTGTTCATGATTATAACTCGATATTATATCTAAATTATTCATGATTTTTGTCTTTTTCATATTCGTACATGATCAACGTACTAGCTAATATAGTCTATATCATAAATACCGTCATTACTACATAGTTGAATCAAACACATATGATCACCGTTGTATTATATTCTTAATTTAAACGCTACATTACATGTTTCTTTACGAAACAATATATTAGCTTTTTAATTTCATGATTACAAAACTATCTATTAGTGTGGTTATATAATGGGAGAATGGTTTAATTAGTAAGATAAATAACGCACGCAAAAAAAAAAAAAAAAAACTCAGGGGGGGTAGCGCGCGGGGCATGTGTTAGTTTGAATAAAGTCTAGATGAAAAAGATGAGTCATGGTTCACGGGTTCTTATTTGATCCAAACACTCCTCCCAGTTTTAGGCATTCTTCCTTTGTCCTTTCTCCATATTTTTGTCTTTTACTAGCCTTTTGTTTCAACAAAGAGTAATGATTTAGCTAACCATCAATTTTTTATATACATTAAATTGATGGTTAGCTATTTTATTTACATTTTGGTATTTCTATTGCTTCAATATTCAAAGTATAGGTTTAGTGGAAAATCTGCATTTGATAACATGAATTTTTAGAATGATTTTAGTGCAACTTTTTGGTGAAATTACAACTCAATATATATTGACGTAAAGAGAGTCCTAAAAGAAAGATGTTGAGAAAATTCGGAAAATGTAACATTTTCTTATATAAAAAAATCTTATAAATTGTAGAGTTGGTACTATATTATTCGTTTTATGGAGTTGACTCATCGTCTTAGACGTCAATTAGTAGTTGTTACCTTGGATGCAGTTCAAAGTATGGACTTTCGTGTACCAAGAATGTTCGAATTAAAAACAACAGAAAATAAAAAATAAAAAAAATAAAAGGGTTCAAAGTTTGGATTAGTGGATCTGAAATTGAATGTATAAGACGAAGAATTCAGAATTAGAAAGTAAAGGATGATATGATCTAAACCAAATCCTAACTTTAATTCCCAACGTTTTAGTCGGCTCCATGCAAACTCAGACTGAGCAACCTTAAGATCTTTACTTTTTGAGGGATATATGACTAGTAAATTGCATTTGATAGTACATAGTAAAATGCGATGAGTTTCGTATGTTATTTCGTAACATGAGAGAAACTCTAATATCTTTGTCCGTATTACTTTATACTTGTATACACGCATATGATCACAGATTCACAGATCACAATAGACAATACGAAATTTAAAATAGTGTATTATTGATTGTACTTCACTCGTTTATCTCTTCACTTGTATACAGCGCATGCATGGGCATTATAGCAAATTATCAATTATGCATCGGCTTCTTCATTAATAAATCAAGAACCTTGTTAACATACGCAAAACATATCATTCAATTATTTATTTTATCACGTTCCCTAAACAAGCTTATATATTTGATATATTTTAAAACAATATGAGAAAATCCTGAAACGACAACTGAATGGAAGAAAAACGAAAAGATCATTGATTCTTTTTATACACTCTCGTTTTATTTTATTTGGGACGACTGAATTATTTCCAAGTGAATAACAATTTCGTCAGCAAAACATATTACTAAGGAAAACTCACATATAGTATTAATTAGACTATTAGCCTACAACGAACGATACCCTTTACTTATTCATACATTTTTATCTATAGATCGATTAATAATATTTATTTCCGATTACGGTATTGCCTTGTCGGAGTAGCGGTTAACTAAAGCAAGCGCATTGCTAGTCAACTTCGTGACGTCATCGACTCGTGAGCATACGTCATCTTTGATTAAGCCATCATCGTGGAAGTCTTGGAACCCATCCGTACAAGTATACTCGTTAGTGAGAGCTGCACTGAGCCAAGTCTTGACATTACTCATCCGAAACCTAAACGACTGGACCGAGCCCGTGGAGACAAGCTCCTTCATCTGTTTCATCGAGCCTCTCATCTCGTCGACCGCATCCTTAAGATTCTCGAAGCAGTCCTTGAGGACGGCGCCTACGGTTGGGTGGTGGGGTCCACCACCACGACCGTGGTCAACGAAGTCGCCGTAAGCGTTTTGGAGGTAGGAGACAAGGTGGAGAGTGTTGGAGAGAGTGAGAGAGATGGCTACGCGTGCGAGCCGGTTCGAGTCATTGTGGATGGAGTTGGCGAAAGAGGAGAGAGAGGAGAAGCATAGGTCAGGGAAGAGTGTGGTGTTGCAGCTCGTGCGGATGAAATCAGAGCCGTCGGAATCGGGTGATGGGAGTGGGGAATCAACGGTGAGGATGGATGGGAGAAGGGAAGAGAAGAGAAGAAGAAGAAGAAAAAGCCTCACCATTGTTTACCTTTGTGTGTGTGTCTTTGGAATTGGATTTGATGAACTTCCCTAAGAGTAATTTATAGGGTTTTTGAAATAGGTACAACAATTAGAATACAAGTTCCGGTCGGTTATTTTAAGTAAATAGAAAATTATTGTTAAAAAAAATAACAAATTATACTTAGGTTGAGTTTGGAGTGGTAAATCGGAATACTCTGCCAACAAGGGTTGCATGTATGCTTGATGGGCATATATCATCTAAAATAAAATATTACATCTACAATTTAAAAATTATTAAGTGTATATACAATTTTTTTTTTTTTTTGGTCAAAAGTGTATATACAATTTAAAATTTTAAACAATTGGATTCTCATTATAAGTTTTAAAATTAATGTATGGTTATTTTCTATAGTAGTTAATTTTAGTATTAATCCATCATCTTTGACTACATAATAATCACTGGAAATTATGTTTTCAATCTATATAATTTTCGATTTTCAGATTGTATCCGAACACAGAACGAAGTCAACGAACAAATATCTAGTTGCATTATTAAATATAGGCTTCGAATGTTGATTTATGTGGGCCTTCTTTTAATATAACCTAAGGAATAAATGTGGGCTTAGTAATGTTGGGGCAGCTTGTTAAGCCCATAAATACCTCACTCGGCAACAGACGATGTTAAGACACATAATCTGAATTTTGAATGGTAACAAACGGAACATGCTCAGATCATTTTCTTGATCTATAATGAACACTTGTTATGATCATGTATTCTCAAGATTTTAACTACACCGAGTCTATAAACCACATGCTTTTTGCGAAAAATCAACAAGTATACACTCAATTCAACCCACATTATAATAACTATGTATTTTTTTGGGGTTAAATTGTGGGATCCTTTCAGCTTATTAATCTTCTCCGTATTCAATAGTTAATCTTGGTCAATGTAAAATCTCTATAAAGATTCCTCCAATCACCACATAAAGATGATATGAAAATTCAATCACACCACTATTTTTTCAATCATTAGCATAATTTTAAATCGTCAATATTTTAATTCCAATACTGTGCGCTTTAAACCACTTCCTGTCTTGATATTGTTTGATCCAAACCATCAGTATATAGAACTTCAGCCTATTATACAAAGATTTGGAATTTCATTTTAGCTATAGTTATGTAATGATCTTCAAACACTTTTAGAAGAAAAAAATCTCAGAGACTACATACACTTTAGGATGTAAAACAAAAATGTTCCTTAAATATCCCATAAACTTGTTGATTCTGTTGGTCCAAACAGAAACAACGAATACTTAAATTATGATGTATTTTTTTTTTATATAAACATGAGGTTTTGGACTGAAACTCATAATCCTTTGACCAGAAATAAGATCAAGTTTTAATCTCTCCCCCAGAAACATTGAACCATATTTTTGTTTCTCTTTTTAAGAATCACTAGCCCAACCTCTTCTTGGTACTTAAATTATTTAACCTACATCATTTCAGTCACTTTTGTATAATTAACTCAAATGTTACGTTAAATATATCCACATGCAGGACCGTAGGAATACGCTGCCACAAAAACCGACGTCGATTGTGTAATCCAAATTAGAATGTGGGAGATTATTTAACGCATTGATTGTCTAGGTTAATTTGACCCCAATGATACTAATCAATCGGCCTAAATTCGTGGCGGATTTAAAGACATCACCGTATCATGATCTCTTTGTTACTTTTTTTTCTTTCTGTTCTGTTCTTTTCTAAGTTTTCTTGGTCGTCCATTTCTTTTTTTTTTATTTGGCAAAATCATTTTGCTTCTGAAAAACAAAAGAAACAAACTTAAAAAATAAAAATTACGTGGCGAATACAGCGAAGATGATCACATGCGTCAGCTCTATACAACAATCCTTTCAGGTATGTTAGTTTTCAACCCCATAATCGTTTCGTACCCATTAATTATTGGGATTTTAACTTAAACATACACTTTTATTCTTTTTTTGTTTTTTTTAATGGACGTAGACATTTTTCACTATTCATAAAAAAAAAACTAACAATAAGAATAACCTATAAACCCAAATGGAATTTTTGTTTTCTCCCGGCAATTTTAAAAGTCTTTTTCACAATAACTTTGGAAAAATGGTTTTCCCATTGGGGAATCGTTTAGTTTCTTTTTTTTTCCCCTTCGAAACGGCGTCGGATAAGGGTTTTGGCCTCGCGTGTTTAGGCGTACTATCTGGATATCCAAACTTGATAAAGATGATTCATTCATTAATATGTGCGGACATATGTCGCCTTGCTATTAATTTCTATATATTTTCGTTTTTCATTCGTTGATTATTCATGTTAATAATTCTAAAATGTCCAGCTATCTCATTAATTATCACGACAATTAATTTGGAGTTGTTATATTACATAATGATTAGCAGTTTCATGTGCCATGCACGAGGCTTTTTTTTTGTTTTAATTTTTCTTTCCATCAGAATTTTTCGAAGAATTCTATTTTCTGATTTAATCATATTTTAGTTATATCTCTGATCGGTTAAAAGAAAAAAGGTTACACCAAAACCTACAGTCACAGTTCATCTCTTAATCCTATAACATCTAAGCGGTAAATCATGTTGCTGCAACATCATACTCCAAAGTATAAACCAAAAGGTCCAAAACACATATAAATGTTCTTGTTTTTCTTTACGTTCGTGGAAAATTATTTTGTTTCTCCAATGGTTAGATTTTGTTTGTATCCTTAACATACCAATGCTCTTCTGTCTTTTCTTTTTTGCTAAAATTTGATGCAATGCTCTTCTGTCTTGTACCTCATTGGAAATAAATGATTGATTATATTCTGAACAGTAGTAATAAACTCAAATTACAAGGTTTTCTTGAAAGAGTTTTAATATAACCACAGATAATAAAAAGGAAAAAAATATACGAATCAACTAAATGGCCTTTCGATAAATACGAAGACGAATATAATAAACATTTATAAAAGAAATACTATATAACAATTTCTCCCTCGAATCAACTAAATGCGAGATGTCTTGTCCAAATACACATCACATGTTCTAAAGTGGATTACAGATTGCAAATCGACGAAAAATTGGATGCTAGCTAAAATTTATTGCGTTACTATATACATCGAGTTTTAGGACGTTCATAATCACAACCACAAGTTTTATTTTTTCAAAATTGCTATTGAAATCGAGTAATAAAACAAATATGAAGAAGTTCATGGATGGGAGAATCTTTTTCTATTTGTAGGTCCAAAAAAGCCTGAATTAATGGGAAACTAAATGTAAATTCAATAGTGATTTACTGATTATGCCTTGGTGAAAAAGAGGAAAGCAAAAAACAAAATTAATCACAAAACTCCAAAAACCCCTAATTGAGATCACAACACGTGTCGCGTGACAATAGGGCGGTGGGTCACATGGTAAAAAATCGCATAAAAATGCTTTTTTCTTTTGTCTTTCTTCATAATTCATTTCACAGATTTCCACTTTTTTTGGATTCTCTCACCGTACCGACGGCGTACACACCCGTCTGCATTAACGCTCAAACCCTAAACCCGGTTTTTTTAACCCGACCCGTTACATCCGGTCCTGAGTCCTGACCCGGTCAAGCGAATTTAGCCTCGGAATCCAAACCCCCATACCCAATCTAACATGGAGCTACGTCCAATCAAATAGATCCACGTGGAGACCATTGATTGGCTCTTTCTCTGGAATCCAAGAGGACCTTTTTAGTATAAAGAGCCCTTCGTTGGTCCTATCAACACTCTCTCCTCACTCTCTCTCTCTCTCTCTCTCGCTTCCCTAACAGAACAAAAGAGCTCACAGAAAAAAGAAGAAAACAGAGAAAAGAGAGAGAAAATGGCGCGAAAATCCCTAATTTCCCCGGAAATCTCTCCGGCGATTCTCTCCCTGATTTTGCTCCTCGTGCTTCTCTTCTCACCAGCGATTTACGCCGGGCACGACTACCGCGACGCACTCCGGAAAAGCATCATGTTCTTCGAAGGTCAGCGTTCCGGCAAGCTTCCTCCCGATCAGCGTCTCCGATGGCGCCGTGACTCAGCATTACGCGACGGTTCCTCCGCCGGCGTGAGTCTACATTTCGATTTCTCTTCTTCTCAATTTCCGTTTACCGGCGACATTCCCCCCCTGATTTGGTTTCCCTGTTTTTTTTTAGGTGGATTTATCGGGAGGTTACTACGACGCCGGAGACAACGTGAAGTTCGGGTTCCCGATGGCTTTCACGACGACAATGCTGTCTTGGAGCATCATCGATTTCGGGAAAACCATGGGACCGGAGCTTAAAAACGCCGTGAAAGCCGTTAGATGGGGAACTGACTATCTCCTGAAAGCGACGGCGATTCCCGGCGTCGTTTTCGTCCAGGTCGGCGACGCTTACTCAGACCACAACTGCTGGGAAAGGCCAGAAGACATGGACACGCTCCGCACCGTCTACAAAATCGACAGAGCTCATCCCGGATCCGACGTCGCCGGAGAAACCGCCGCCGCATTGGCCGCAGCTTCGATCGTTTTCAGAAAACGCGATCCTGCTTACTCCAGGCAGCTTCTCGACCGGGCCACAAGGGTACGTTACTATTATAACAAACTAACTTTCGATTCTCAATCGCTTTCTTTTGGTTATGACTTACGCGTGTGAACATTCCTCTGTTCTTAGCATTTACTCTCACTGTGTGTTGTTAATGCTTTTTCATTGATTGTGTTAATTAATTAATTTTTAATATCCTGATTTTCTTTTTACTGTGGAGACTGGAGAGTAATTTGTTTTTAATACGCGTGTATATAGGCCGTTAAACCAATTTTTCAGTTTCCACGTTTATTATTTTTTTATTTTTATTTTTAATAATAAAATGGTTAAATAGTCAAAAGTTCAATTAATCAATTATTCTTTGCTTGTGTGATAAGAGATTCTCTCCATATGCTTCTTAATAATGTTTTTTTTTGCAGTACTTTTCTCGCTGATAGTTGGTCCATTTCCATGATTCGTTCAAAGAAAATAATTTACTCAATGATACCAAAAAAATTAGTTACTCAAAAAAATAATTTTGACTTTTTTTGGTATTTTTCTTACGTATATGTACGGTTGAATGAATAATTTCTGATTTTCTGACGTAGAGAAGATATATGGAATTCACGGATCTGAAAGAAATAAAAAGATTATGGATTGAAAAAAAGAAAAAAAATGAAATTTGACACACATGTAACGTTGCGCAGGTTTTCGCGTTCGCTAACAGATATCGCGGCGCGTACAGTAACAGTCTTTACCACGCGGTGTGTCCTTTTTACTGTGATTTCAACGGTTACCAGGTAAAAAAATAGTTACCTCTACTTTGGGGATTTTACTATTTTAGTATATCAGCCGTTGGATGATTACTGTGATTTGACGTTTTTAGTTTTTCATCTGACGGTTGTGCAGGACGAGTTACTGTGGGGTGCGGCGTGGCTACACAAAGCCTCGAGGAAACGATCGTATAGAGAATTCATTGTGAAGAACGAGGTAGTTCTCAGGGCTGGAGATACAATCAATGAGTTTGGTTGGGACAATAAGCATGCTGGGATTAATGTCTTAATCTCTAAGGTAACAACTTCAATTACAGCTAACTTCAATTATTATAAAAAAACGGCATGGTTTTTAGTGCGCATTTACTGTAGGTTAAAACTATAATTGTCGATCAAGAATTTAAGATTTGGTGTTGAGCTAGGGAGGTTCTAGGGATAGAATAGTTTTGTTTTTTTTTCTATGTTTGTTTGGTTGCAAGGGGACTACTAACGTATAAGAATTAATTTAACATAGGTAGAGAGATGGATGGTGTCTGTCTATCACGTGTTTGTGGCACGACTTTTGATCATATAATTGGAAGTGGGGTTCACATTACAATTATGGGTCCTATCTAGTTATTTTGGTATTCCATATGCGTTTCATTATCTTGAACAAACCGGTTTAGATGTGTGAACCAATATTGAATCTTTTGTTTGAGATATATAGGGAGATATTAGGCATGCTAGGGTCGTGCTTAAATAGAAAAGAGATATGGGATATTAAAACTATATTAAAGATAAAATATGGTATGGATGATTGGACCTTGCACATGATGAAAATGGGATTTTAACCAATTAGAAATGGTCATGTGATGTGGGAGCTAAATCTTAAGGTAAGACACACCTCATTGGACATTCCCCCTTTTTTGTCCAGTGTGTGCTCTCAATATGCTCCTAGATTTGGCATCATATAATTTTTTAATAATATAACTGTTACCAAATGGAAGCCAGAGCCTCACATGGCCCCATGAGCCATGGCTAGTGAACTAGTGAATGGATAAAAAGTGTGCATTTATATACATGTACATATAATATAGACACTTGATAATCCATTGTAGGTAGGTAAAATGAATACAGTATGTGACTTTGTGCCCTTTCCCGTTGTAAGGAGTTTGCATGTGGTGTATCACATGAGCAAACTCCAATTGTGGTTTTGGATAAAGTTTTTAAAAAACTAAGGTCTTAATCTATGCATATAGTTATACCAACATTTTCAGACCAAAAAAAAAAAAAAGTTATACCAACATTATATTATTATAGTAGTATATCAGGCTTCAGGCCGATTGGGTGCAAGTGGGGACAATAAAAGAGGGAAGGGTAAAGAAGTCTTTGGTTACTGCTACAAAGCATGTGGCACAAAGGTTGAGAAAAACAAAATAAAGCGTCATGTCCTTACCAGGTTCCCATTCAGCCTAAGTGGGTTTTTCGTTTTGTCATTTCTCAACGGTCTTTTTTTGCTTCGGAAAGGGATATGTCAAGGCCCCCTTTCACCCTCTCAGTTTCACATGGCACTCTCTGTTTTTTTCATGATTCATTGCCCATTCCTTAATTTTCTTTTATTTTAAGATATTTATTCATGATTTCATGTCCATGTCCCAAAAACCGTGATTCATATATTGGATGCATGGGTTTTAAAAATGTGTTTTTGTCTTGTTATGTGAACAGGAAGTGCTGATGGGAAAAGCAGAGTATTTTGAGTCTTTCAAGCAAAACGCAGATGGGTTTATCTGTTCTATATTGCCTGGAATATCTCACCCTCAAGTCCAATACTCTCGAGGTAAAATAACCCATCCTTTTTATTATCATTTTTTTCCCCAATATCAAAGCATTACCTTACTTTTTCCCACTTCACGTGATTTACTTTTGTCTTTTCCTCCTTTTAGAAAAAAAAAAAAAAGATTATAGTAATTAGTAGTAATCTGTTTTTGTCTTACACAGGAGGGCTGCTTGTGAAAACTGGAGGGAGTAACATGCAACATGTAACATCACTATCTTTCCTCCTATTGGCTTACTCGAATTATCTGAGCCATGCCAAAAAGGTTGTTCCTTGTGGCGAATTAACTGCCTCCCCATCTCTCCTCCGTCAAATCGCCAAGCGTCAGGTAATGGTCCCCAAACTTTCTCACATTTTGGACCAGAAAACAAAAAACAGAGCCGTTTTGCTTTGGGACCAAAACCAAAAGACACATTGCCGTTTTGGGGGAAACTTTGTTTGATTTTTTTGTTTGTGACACATGAACAGGTGGATTACATTTTGGGAGACAACCCAATGGGAATGTCTTACATGGTTGGTTACGGTCAAAGGTTTCCACGTAGGATTCACCACCGTGGCAGCTCGGTTCCTTCGGTCTCGGCCCATCCATCCCGTATAGGCTGCAAGGAAGGCTCTCGTTTTTTCCTCAGCCCAAATCCTAACCCAAACCTTCTCGTTGGTGCTGTAGTCGGTGGACCAAACGTCACTGATGCTTTCCCTGACTCGAGACCTTACTTCCAGCAGTCCGAGCCAACGACTTACATCAATGCACCACTCGTCGGGCTTCTCGGTTACTTCTCGACCCATTCTTCGTGGCGATGAGGATGATGGTCTTATTAGTTACTCTCTCGCCTTAGAGGTGTGCTGGAAACTTTAGGCCACCCTAAAATCCTTTTTTATTTTTAATGTTATTGTCACTCTTTATTTACTACTTAACCAATTGTATTGTAAGCCCGTAATTAGTGATGAAGAGAAAAGAGTTCTGTCGGTGTGAAATCGAACTTATCTTTGGATTCTTTGCACTCGTTACTTAAATTTAACTTTATAATCCCATAATAGACAAGTGAATACTCGCTAGAAAGCTTGATGGGATCATCAAACATTACCTCTCTTTTTAATTACTTTAAAAGAAAATTAATCTCAAAAACAACGAATCAAACTAGTGGCTATGAAGAAGAATCAATTTGTAATTAGGTGGGAAGCAGAACATTCCATGAAAAACCAAGCCTTTTTTACAGCTATTCTAATCCATCGAAAAAGCTTCCTCGAAACTTGGAATTCTTTGCATAACAATCAAACTAGTGGCAATGAACTCGTCAGATCCGTAATCCAGTAACAATGGTGATTCCATGAACCTAAGTCCCCAGTTTTCAAATCCTTTTTTAGCAGTGCACGATTTGAAAAGAAACCAAGTGTGATTGAGGACTTTGATCAACGCTGTTTGCGTGCGTAACCGAGAATGCATTTGTCAGATAAGCGTAATTTATTTCTGGTTCTGGAAAATCTTTAGCGAACCAAATCAAACCGGGAATTAAATTCGAATGTTAAAATCTTATTTAAGTATTAAACATATAGAAGACATGTCACCAATTCGAGCCCAGTCAAAGTGGTAATGACTCAACATGGAGAGCGAGTCTGACCCACCAGGGTTCGACGGGTAAGCGGCGCTAGAGAAAGAAATAGTTTCTCTTCTAAGGATTTTGATCAGAATCCTTGCAGATATTAATATCTGCGTGTCCCGGTCGGGAGTTTGGCTTAGGGCGGCACATCATTCTCGTTCGAGGTAATCTAAATTACCTCTCTTTTTTTTATTTTTCTTAATTAATTTTATAACCTCTGAATAAACTAAACAGAGTATCTTCTTCTTCAATCTTTATCGTGTTATTCTGCAGATACTCAGGGATGGCGAAGTTACGGTTCCGATCGCACTCTCGCATAACAAGTGATCTCTCTCTCTCTCTCAAAGTAATCTTTTGTGATAGAATCTTGAATTTGGATCTTCTTGTTGCTTAGTGGCATACCAACAATCTCCCTAGTATCTCTTTGCCAGGCTCTTATATGGCTTGGAGTTAGTCCTCTTATTTATGATTCATATTGTTTGTCTTTGCCTATGATAACTAGTACTGAATCATTGTTAAAGTTCGATGCTACCACAGGATATACTTGAGCTTGGCGTGACCCTTGCTGACATTGTATAAAACCAAAACTTTTGAATTTTGTTGTATGGACAGAAACAAAGCAGCTTCTAATCTCTTTTACAATTTGCTAGCTCCCTATATTGTCTATGGCGTTTTGAGATCTAAAAACTATTGAGATATGTTTGTATCAATCAGGACTTCGACTCTGCCTATGCCCCGGCATGGCACTGCATCGTTGGAACTAGCTTTGGCTCGTATGTTACTCATTCTCGTGGCGGCTTTTTATACTTTGAGATGGACAAGGTTTACGTTCTTCTCTTCAAGACCGCGGTGGAGCCCTTAGATCATCACCAATGAGACAGACGAATCTAACAAACCAACTCGTGCAGCTGATGTCTGCATATCTTTATACAGTTTCTTCTTGTAATGATGCTCTCAAGTTTGTAATGTAGTTACTAATCTCTTCTTCTTCTTCTTCTAATGAAAAGCTATCTTCTTAATACAACTCACCTCAAAATGGATCTAGCTTGGCACAAATATCAGAAATAGGGGGGTTTTAGCCAGGTTTTGGTTCAGGTTTTAGATGATAGCAATCAAGGTAAAACATTAGAGTAACCAAAATAGATCGATTCGGTACCGTTTAGATGAGAAATTCAGTAACTAATCAAATATAATTAACTAGAGAAAAAAGTGTTGTGAAATCGTATACGTCAAACTAGATAAACTCGTTAAGCGTAAGAATAAGAGAAAGCGATTGTGGCTAATACTAGTTTATTTAAGGGTTTTTTGCATTAATTGTGTGAGTGAATGTTTACAAACTTTAAAGACCTTTTTATCTAAGCCCAAATTTTTTTGACGCTGATCATTTGTTCTTCTCAAAAACTGCCCCTATGTAGCTTCCAAATTGTTTTATATATAACGATTAACGCAAAACGTCAATCATGAAAAGTTTTCTCAAAATGCTCAATGAAGCAATCATTTTCTCGATCGTACATGTTTCACCCTGTGTACTTGCATGATTTGAATCATCCAACAGGTTTTACCTTTTTGTCTTCAATAGATTTTACCTTATTGGCCTTAAATAGTTGTAATACGGATAATTTTACAAATATCTAATCTCTTCATAGATTGCATCGCATGTGCTTGGGCCAGGCTTGGATAGTTGTTGGATGAAGCCGTTTGGGCTTCTAATTTTAGGGATGTTGTTAGAAAAGTATCAAACAAGTCTATCTGCAAAACTTTTAAAAGTTTAAAAATTGACAAAAATAAAATAACATAAAATAAATAAAAAACTAGATTGATGAAATGTATGTTCAAACGTTAAAGTTTCTTTCCATGAAAAGTAAAAGAATAAAATTATAGTTTTTTTATGTGAGTTTTGATTAGTTTCTTCTTTATTTTTCCAAATTTCTGACCGTTTGTTTTCAGTTAACTATGAAATACTTATGAATTTAATTTTTTAAGTTTTATATTTTTATTAAAAAGTACGATTTTTTAGAAAATAGCAAATAACTATTTTTCAAAACCATTAATTATAAAACTTGTGAGTTTTCTATTTTATTTAATATTTTTGTGATATTCAACATTATAGTTATGAATAAAATTTTGCGTACGGTGATAGGATGTAGACCTATCATTTATATGATTATATTTATAACCAGTGGAAGAAAGTGATACATATATCATTTCAAACCACAATCCGTAAAAAGACGAAACAAATCGAGGGTTTATCTCAAAAAATGTATTTTGAAACGTAAGACATATATGTTTTTGATTGATTTGTGTCAAAATGTTGATTAATGTCCAGTCTTCATATCCTTGTGTTGAGAACAAGACATTTCCATGACAAAGCTTTAAAAACAAGTTTTTTATGTTCACACAAACCTTAGAGATAATACAAGTTTAGGTTACATTTTTGTTAATGACGAAAACCCATTTGTGTGTATTGTCACTTATCAGGCAAAAATAAAGACATTTTTTTTTTTATACCTAAAAATAAAGACATTTAATAAAGGGAAAGCTACGTTCTCGGACAGCAAAATTTGTTTGCGTTAACGGGTAATTTTCTGAACAGCCTTTATTAAAAACTTAATTTGCTACTTTTTTTTTGTTAACCTGACTAATTTGGGTTTAGAAGTTTATCTAAAACTGAAGCATGCCTTGAATCAACGAGGCCTAGTTTAATTTTTTTTTTTTTTTTGCTACTCTTTCATATACTCTATTTCTTAACGATGTACCTTTGAGTTAACATAATGTACTATTTACACGTGATGAAAATTGTTGTATATGAGGAGAAATTTAATAAATTTTTCAAAATCTTCGATTTATATATGAAAAGTATGAAAAATTTAACCTAAAAATCATTTAAATTCACTGATTTGGTGCAAAATTTGTATTTAAAAAAAAAGCTTTGAGAGATGCGAAGGAGTCAAAAAGATGAAGCCAGAGTAGATTTTCTTAAATGGAGAATGAATGAGATATATAAGTGTGTTAGGGATCATAAATCCATCAATCCATATGAAACAATCTAAACACAAACCGACTTTAAGCCTTTTAGCAAAAAAAAAAAACACATACCGACTAAAATTAGCCCAAACAATAAACTTGTGAATAATAAAATGGTAGTTCAAATTGCTCAACTTGGTGGGGTCATGAAAGGCAAGAAGATGAAAGAATGAGACAGTGAGAGGTGCAAAATGATAAGACGAGGGTCGTTCTTATCCACTTATAAACGAGAACGTGTTTTTTGTGATGAATTTACATGTTTAAACTCTTGTTCCCTTCTCCCTTTACCAAACTTTCTTTCGGTGGATCTCTCCTTCCGCAATATTACTTTCTTACGAGATTTCTTTTGCCTCAATAAATACAAATTTCTACAAGATTTTTTTCATTCTGAAGAGAAATCTATACATCACAATCAAATTTCTTTTCTTTTGTTTGGTTGAATGAAAAATATCATCTTAGGTTTTTTAAAGCACTACAGAGTTTTTTTCTTGAATTTTCTCTTCATCATCAACTTCGTTCTTCGTTAGATGATGTAACAATGTGTTCGTATAATCAATTAATGAAGTGTGTTTGTGACATTTTAACCTAAAAAAAAAAGTGTGACAAATATTGTTTTTTCTTAAACAATAATGATCTTATTGAGTCTTAAATTCTTGAGAGACGATGACAAACATATATCTGTTAGTGATTAAGGTAATAAAATAATCTTACAATAACAGACTAAAGCGTTACAACAATGCTCAAATACACAAGACACCTAACGACTTTCTCCTCCTCGTAATATAAATAACATAATATAAATGGTAGCTATAATCATAATCTAATGATTATATTACAAATTACCATCGTAAAAAAAACCTCAAGAGAGATTCAAAGAAGAGGAGAAGAAGAAGATTTTAGGCAGGAGAAGTAGAAGAGTAATTCATTCCACTGGATTCTCCGGTCGACAAATCAAGAAGCATCTTCTTGTATGGCATTGCACTCATGAGCCTGCACCAAACATCAAATATTTTTAGATTCAAAGTCTCATCACTAGATCGAAGAACTCAAGTTTCTACAAAGAAATGATGAGTCAAACCTCTCTTTGCGCTTCTCCAAGAACCGAGCCAACGATGCTTTACGAGCTTGAGGAACTGAAAACAAAACATTTTTGAGTTTTAGAGACAAAATGATTTGTGGAATGAAAAATCTTGAATACATTTGGTTTCATAGATATACCTGAAGGAATCATATTACCATGACCTGCATTGAATGACTCGATCATGCTCATTGCATTAGTCGCTGCAACGGGATTGTCTCTACACCTATAGAAAATATCAGTGTGAGTGGCAGAGCTTGATGATGTTGCAGCAACAGCGTTGTGGATTTGTTTTCCGTAGACTCTTTCAGCTTCCCGAATCGGCTGTTTCTTCAAACTGCTCTCTCCAGTCTCACCTTTCAAACCGTTCCCGGCACATAACATGATGGCTTGAGCCTAATCACAGATTCATCATTATCCTAGTGAGAGACGTGTTGTGTGTAAATGTAATTGTATCAATATGGATTATATACCTTATCCGGAGATATGTCATCAAAGACGCTAACAGTTCCGCCATAGAAGATAGTGAGCTTAGGAGATGATCTTGAGGAAGCCACTCTGTTTCCACAAGCCAATAACCAAAATTAAACCCATTCGATTCCCTCTGTTTCATAATAAACGTTGTTTTAAACTTTTTTCCCCTAAAAGATACCGTTTTGTATTTTCAATGTTATATTTTAAACTAAATTACAATTTTGTACTAGAAAACTAATTTGTATTAATAAAGGGTACATGCTAGAAATTCAAAAAAATTTTGAGTGAAAATGACAATTGATTTGAAACGGAAGGAGTATATGATAAAACAGTAAAAATGTTGATAATCTTAGCATCAATCGATCGAAATTACCGTGGATCCGCTGAAGAATTGAAGGTAGGAAGAAGAGAAGAATGGTTTGTTAATGGAACTGATCCGCCTAATAAAAGCGGTTTCGCGTTCTGAAACGCACCGCCAAATTGGCCTCTGCGGAAAACGCTGGCCGCAGAAACTGATCCCCATTGGTATAAGCCTGGAAACGCCTTAGCCTCCTGAGACGTCAACATCTTTACATTAATTTTATATACGACTCTTATAAGAAAGTGCCAACGTAAGCGTTATCTAGATGCCAAACGCCAAACGCCACAAATCTTTTTAATAATTCTTTTCTAGTTTTGCGGCTGGGAAGACACAACCCTACAAGCTCTTACCACAACTTTTTAATTCTTTTGTCCGTTAATGATTGGCCACACGAAATTAAAATTAAATTTCTCGGCCGGTCTTCCGACCATTTTCCGGTAACCATTAGATCAGCCATAACAAGAAGGTTTGTGAAACTTCTGAAACCAACTTGTGATTAAAAGAAGTTTTTGAAATTTAAAGCTTGAACCAACCTGGAAATCTGCAGCAGCAGGCATGAAATTTGAATTAGGCAAAAGCTTTGCCTTTCCCCGTTGTCTAGCTGCCTTCTTGCTCAAACCTAAAGTATCCATTTTTATTCACATCATCAAATTACTCATCTCTCAAGATCCAGTTCTCACTTTTTATGCATGTTTTGATGGAATCTTATTAATGATTTTCTTAAAAAGTTTTGGAATCTAAAAAAATATATTTAAACAACAACTTTTGGACGATAATAACTTGCTTTGTACGGCTATATTTTAAATTGATCTTTTCTCTTATAAAAAATGGACTCGAGATTACAAGTCTACAAGAAGAGAGAGACAAGAACACAAACCTCGTTCTCCGACGCCATCATCGTTGTTAACCTCGCGCTTAACGTTAGCCAGATACTGCTTGTCACTCAAACCCAGAAAATCTCTCTCCATCTCAAACCAAATCAAAGGATCAAGCTCAGCTCAAATTACTTCTCTGTTTGTGTTTGTGCCCAAACATTTAATTTAAACAAATAAAAAAACAGAAGAAAGAAGTGGGAATCCAAAGGGAAGGTTTCGTTTTGGTAATGTTGCAGACACACTTTTGGAGAGGGCTAATTAAAAACGCGTTGCCTTTCCTGTTTTATAAAGGGCTTGCTTGATTTGATTAAAACCATGTGGGGCCTTTTTCACCGGGAAAAAACGGTTGGTGTTACCGGCTACACCGGTTGATTCGCACGTGTTAAATATTTTCCTCTTTTGTTTTTAAAAATATTTCTGGAGACGGTGACATCTGTCGGTCGATATGATTTAATTCATTTATATATATATATATATATATATATATATATATATATATATATATTTTTTTTTTCTTAATAGAGAAAAAGAGAGGTGAATTAATGTCTATTGGATTTTTATTCGTGAACTAGCAGTCTAGCACATGTGAAACGTGTGGTTCCTTTTCTGATGCAACGGTTTGATATTTATCACATCTTTTTATTTTCTTTGAAAAGTATACAACAGTCTGACAAAAAAAAAAAAAAACTACAACAGTCGACAACAAATAATAAATGATGAGGCGAGATTACGACTGGGCGTTCGGATATTCGGGTCGGGTTCGGGTCAGATCTTTCGGATTTCGGGTATTTCGGTTTTAGAGAATTTGGTACCGATCGGGTATTTTATAAGTTCGGTTCGGATTCGGTTCGGTACCATTCGGGTTCGGGTCGGATCCGAGTACCCGAAATTATGAGAAAAAATAAAAAAATTTATTAAATTTAAATAAAATTTGGTTAAGTTTTGACAAACATCACTAATAATTTTTATATATTTTAATTATTTTGGATATTTCAATTTAAAAATAACTTATATATTCAAGTTTATAATTATTATTTTAGATAATTTGGTTATATCAATTCTAAATATAATTAATATTTTGGGTTTATTATTATATTTCGAGTATTTTCGGATATCCGTTCGGTTCTCGGTTCGGATCGGGTTCGGTTCCAGTTCTTCGGATATACAAATATAGAATCCGTTCAGATATTTAATCAATTTCGGTTCAGATTCAGTACCATTTTTTCGAATCGGGTTCAGTTCGGTTCTTTCGGTTATGGATATTTTGCCCAGACCTAGGCGAGATTCTTTCGTATGGGTCGAAGTGTCACTTAATAGTCACCACGTGGATACTCAATGGGCTATAATCAGTTTCCTTTGCTAATCTAAGGCCCATTATTATGTTTTCAGCCCAACATACTTCAGTTCTGTCTGTCCATGTGAAGTTTTACACCAAAAATTACTTCCTTAATGATGTTATCGCTTCTAATATTTTTTGCTAAAATTATCGCTTCTAATATATTCGGTTAAATACCTTTTTACTCAAGTACGCTGGATATCAAACTAAACTTTTAAGAATTTTGTGAATTTGAAAATAATATAGTTTTGACACATAATAACTTCTATGAAAATCCTATATATTAAAATATCGTTTGAGAATATTGGTTACTTCAAGAGTTTCAAATATATTTATGTCATTTATTTATTAGTAGTGTATAAAAGACGAAGCTAGTTATTGTGCAATCTATCATTAAGAATATCAGAAGATTTTTAAAAGATGGAAAAGAGTTAAGACGTTAGTTGGTCTGTCAAATTCCTAAAACATTTGGTAATCGTTTTACAGTTTTAAATTTATCATTTTTAATGATTAAAGCACATTAGGCCAAGTCTTCAATTAATATTATTTAAGACAGTATAAGAATAAAAGATTCGTAGAGACATTCACAATAGGACGAGTAAAATGATTTTGTTTTGGATCTCCATCCTAGTTTCGGTTAACTATGTTCCATTAATCTCGACACATTCATTTATTAGAAGTACCACATTCCCTATGTGTGTGTGTGTCTGTTTACGCACACATGTATCTTAATAAAAGAAGATTAAAATGGTATTTGTAGATACCAAATCGAATGCTACGTTCATATCCAACAAGAAGTTAATAAGGAGGTTCCTGTCAATTATTTTTCATTTAGATCGTTTTGGCCTATAGAAGTCCGACAATAATACAAAAATCGAGTCGAAAAGACAATCGTATAAATACTATATAACTACATCGTATGAGTTAATACAAAAATTAAATTACAAAAATACAACTAGCAGTAGCTTGACTCGTTGTTGATTGATCTCTTTCCCACTTTGTCCTTTCATATACACCATTTCTCATCTGCAAATTCATAGACATATATAGTAATTTAGATTTTATATATCGATAAAAGAGAAAAATACCCGAAAAAAAAATACCTTGTAATTTTCTACACTGCTTTCCAAGAAAAGCGAGAAACACAACAAGCAAGATGACTAAGGTGATGATTCCTATTATTATCGCCAATGTTTTCCCGATGCCATCATTATCATTATCGTCTTTCTCTCCTCCTGCTAATTATAACCCAATTACACTTAAATAAATAAGTCCAAGACTATCACCTCTAAATCAATATTTATAGCTTTAAAAGTCCATCATCCAAATAACTTCTCATAATTCAGCACTTGACTATAGAGAGGTTGCCATCTACGGTTACATTAAAAGTTGTTTGTGATTACGACTTTTGTATTAATAAAGAAAAGAAAGCTGACCAAAGTTTTGGTTTGGGGTCTGACGCGCGTGACCTCCACCGAAGCTGAAACGCGCGTAACACTTGGACAAGTAAACGTATCCTCCCTGAGACATTCCACATTCAGATCTGAGCCGTCCGATTGCATCAGTCAAGCAATCCTGACACTGTGCTGTACTTAGATCCTCCGTGCACTGCGCCACACCCTGCACATCCCCGTTCCCACCGTTCCTGTAGGGTCCACCTCCGGAACCTAAAGAACCTATGACGTCACCGACTCGAGTCAACGCATCCTGGTCGTTAAATCCCATCGACTGTCCACATTTCTTGAGAATCAACGATTTGTCCTGGACGCCAAAGACCGAACTGTTGTCGTACCGGACCAGACAGGTTTCCATCTGCAGCAACCCGGAGTACGAGTTGGGACACGTGTTTCCGATCAGTGCGACGGCGCGTGATACGCACGATGAGCAAGAAGTCGGGTCAAGGTCACCGCGGCACTGGAATAGACCGTAGACGGTAACGGCCGGTTCGGGTTTTACGTTGCCGGCGTAGGGAACGGTGAGGTTGTTGTAGCGTCTGAGAGCGGTGGAGTTGACGAGAGAAGAGAGGAGAAAGTTGAGGTTGGTTTCGTAGGCGGAGCCAGGGGAGAATTTGGCCGGAGAGCAAACTGCGTATATGTAAGTGTCTGTGGAGGCGGAGGAAGTTGGGGTGTATGTAGCGACGGAGGAACTTGGGTTCATTAGGATGACGGCGGCGAGAACGGAACAGAGAAGGGTCGTCGTTGTTTTGAACATGTTGGGTCCGATTTGTGACATAAAGCGGGACCTGTTTTTAGGGAGAAATATGATTTGGTAAAATAGAAGATGAGGAGAGAAGAGTTGCTTTAAAGAGAATTAACGTAAAGAAGGGAGTAACTTATATGTAGTTTCCATGTTGCATGCCTTTTTTTTTTTTTTTTTTTTTTTGGGGGCGTTTTTAAAA
>OVAY01000489.1:38425-56808 GCA_900406395.1 Kernera saxatilis
TTTTTTTTTTTTTTTTTTGTGTGGACGTTCTTAAGACTTTCCACAATTTGCAACCATTCCATATTATTGAAATTACTAAAATACAGCAACTCTTTCGCCGTTCAGACTTAATTGTTTAAAGCTTTAGTGTGGAATTTTGGCAAATGTGTGCGTCTATTTAATGTCCATTACAATCTATATATATATATATATATATATATATATATATATAAATTTTCTATATGTTAAGTATATATTTTTTACTCATTTGGATTTAATTTTGACTTTGACAGTGACTTGTGTGGCTTCCTTAGCTTCTACCGTTATCAGTTATAACTAGTTTCTTACCCTTTCTATAAGCCACTAATTAAGAAGGAAATTAAATTGAGGAGTTTCTTATAGTATGGTGCGCTCTGCTGTTCAGAAAGGCAAGATTGGTGGAATTTCCGCGAAATAGATACAAACTATTAGCCTTTTAACATATTTATAATCGCCAAAAAATAGATGAATTTTGTTGTTAAATTTGCATTCCACTTGGATTTCTCACTTTCAATCGGTTTCATATTCTCAGTCTAGTTTGTCTCTAACAAGATGATAGGAAGAAGCTTCTAGCTTCATGTATATAATCATAAATAATGGCCATATTTTGCTTATAGGTTACAAAAACAATATGAAGAATAGTAGAATACTGAGTAATGAACGACTATACGTCATGAAAACGAGCTATGGTTATTATTATATAGTTTAGCGTATAGAGTTTGGATAGGCAATGGTACCTGACAGTGATTTAAGAAGATGCAACTTAATTATATATATGGAAAGAGTTCTTGGCGTGTTGGTCGAGTTGTAAAATCTTTTTTTTTTAATATATATATATAATGAGATCATTTTTTTGTGGCCAAGGGAACTAGGGAAGCATGTTCTAGCAACCAAAAGGCACATTTTGTAACTAAACTTTCTTTAAAGATAAGATATATAAACAATTAACAAGCTTCCAACGTCAAAGTTTAGTTACGGGACCGGTAAATGAATAGAGAAGACAATAATGTTCTTCGACCCACTTTTGTGAAGTTTGTAAAACTTGTTGACAAAAAAAGAAGAAGAAGTGTAATTTGTAAAACCACAACACCGTTGATTGTATAAACTTTTTCTTTGGCTATATATCGTTTAGACTTTCGTATATTTCTTTTATGTGGTTGGAATCTGAAATATTTGTATAGCAAAAAGAAAAATCCATTGGTGTTATTTGTCACGGCTACACACAATTTATTGTTATATAACTTCTAAAAAAGAAGCTAATCTCATCGTTCAAGTTCCAAACACATACGGACTGCAAACTATGTTTGATATTTTTTAAATGAGCTGTACTAAATCCTCCAATCTTTATTGTTTTTGATCAATTAAGTATTTTTTCACACATGTTGGTACATAAACTATATAAGGAAACAATTATTGATACTACAAGAACGTTACTAATTACTAATGAAACAATGACAATAATGTAACAATACAACGTAATCATTTTGACGATAAGTGATCTATTCGATTCAGTTATGAAGTTGAAATAATAACAAGCTAATTAAGTTGACATAATTGAGCGCAGAAAGGTCTTGTAATTGCATGGTGGGTTTGATCAATCATATTACTTTTCAAAAAAATAATTTTATTTTCACGTAACATAAGAAGAAAAAGGACAGATAGAAGTTGTATCATTTTTTCACTAACGAAAATTGGCCTACCAAAAAGAGTAGACTTTATCTAAAAGTATGAACACTTCTTAATTTACAGACTTTGACGTATATAAAAAGTTCATAACTTGATTATTAATTTAAACGTTAGTAGTTAATAAAACATTGTTTGTTTTTCCCCCTGGCGGGTGGATCCGTAATCATTCCGATACAGAAAAAGTCTAGATTTAGGAGGAATTAGTTTAATACAGATATTAAGGGATTTTGGTGAGTAATTTCGTGCTTGACTTGTAACAAGTCATTATTCCATTTCTTGAAAATAATAATAAAAATCCGTATTGCGGATTCGATATTTTCTTGAATTTAGACTAACCTAATAACCTAATACAGTTGACTCGTTCGTCAATTCCAAAAGGAAAATTTGTGGAAATCTTTCAAAATTGAAATTAATGGAGACATCCAATATAACTACCCTATAACTAATACAGAGTTGAAAGGACTCTGATCTGGCTATTGTTTTATTTAAGACAATCCCCTACTTACAAATCATAATTAGGATCGTCTTGTTAGCATTCAAAGGTTCGTTTCAATTTCAGTAGAGATAATATGGACCAAAAATGATATTTCATTAACAAGTACAAAATTTATTTGGAAAAAAAATTATATTACAAAATGACAAGATCAGTTTCCCTCTGTTTTACTTTTCTTCTTCTCAAAGTCTGCCTATTTTCACATGAATCTGTTCAAAACAACATCAGATATAATTATAAATTTTAACCTTTTCTTTTCTTACGCATCAATGATTGGATCTGTTTACAATTGTAACAAGTAAGAATCATATATACAGGATATGTTTTTTTTTATTTAAAGTCTTATCAATTTTATGATACTCGTTTACAATTGTATGCTATAAACTCGAGTCGAGCATATGGGATAGAGTCTACCATATTCTGAAAGTGTAATTAAAAAGGTGTGTTTATAGAAATTAATCAGTGCCATATCTAAAAGTATATTAGTTTTGGTTATGGATTAGACATCTTTTGTCAGCATCTAATTATTTTTGAGGAATAAAGGGTATTAAAACTCACCAACCCTATCACGGACTCTGTCCCTTTGAACAAAAGTTTGTTTCTGTATAAAAAGGGAACTAAAAGAATGTAACATTACACATGCTAGATTGGGCACCACAATAAGCATATATGTCTGATCCTGTGTCTTCTTTTCTATTTCCATGTTTTGATGTGTAATTTCATATTATAAGTTAATCTTTTGATTTATCATTCCAAATTTATTAGTTTTGCCACAAGGTATATGTTTTCTTGTTCCTTTCCTCCGATCAAATCATTCATCGGCTATAACCTTATTCCGATCGAATAGATGTTAAAGCACACACGTAAATTCTGACATTTAGTAATGCGTTTAAACTTTGTACTTAAACATATTATTTTCTCCATTTTAGAATATCATGTTGAAACGCTCCTTCATGTTCTTTAGCATACACATCATATTACTCCCAAATGTCCGCACAACAAATGAGTTGCAATAGCTAGCACACACGATGATGCCTAAGGTTGGAGACTTTGCATCAACATCGCTTGAAAGGTGAATAGGGAAGTCCTAAATCTAATCAACATCGGAAAAAGATTTTAGTAACGATGAGTTGTGAGTCCTTACTCAACACTACCTATGTTATTTTCTTTGTCGTATAACGTTTGTTGGGGCCAGGGCCGGCCCTGAAATTGTGGAGGCCGAAGGAAAAAAAAAAAAAATTTGAATTTTTTTTTAAAGTTACAAAAATTGGAGGCCTAAGTTTCATTTCCTCTGCTGAGGTGATTTCTTCATCCAAATTGAGAAACTTGTGGCTAAAAACGTAAGTTACAAAAATTTAGAGTAGTAAAATCGAATTTAGAATCCCATTTTTATAGTGTTATGGCTTATTAATGGAACCTTCCATTAAATCTAGTTTCTATATGAATTAAATCTTAATTTTAAAGTTGAAAAAAAAAAAAAAAAAATCTTAATTTTAAACTGCCCGTTTCCTTCATGTTCCTCTTCTAACCAAACAAATCAAATACAGCACGTTGTCCAGATCTACAAACACCTTGGGCATAGCTGAAAATCATTGGTTCTTGTCAATATTGTTTGTGTGCCTTTAAAAAACCATGATCTTTGAGCCCGTTAGCTAAAAAAACAGGTCATATGGGCTTCGATCCATTAGTTTCTTACACCGACCGAGTTATATATGGACATTGGACTATCCTGCTTTGGATGACAATATCATTAAATGTATACTTTCCAGTTTCCATGACCAAAAAACTATGACAATCTATGGAAATTGAGATATATTTGTCTTATATTTTGAATTATATAATCATTTATTGGAAAAACAAAAGAAAGAAAGATATAAGTACGTACACAATTGATCAAATACACGAAAAGTAATCACATTGCAAATTTCACGCCACAGTTCACTATAACATTGAAGTAAAAGTTTTATAAATAAACAGATTCACAAAGCGGAAGAGTTTTGTTTATATTGGGGGGATTTATGGATGTTTCTTAGAAGCTCTTTGTTTCTCGAGTTTTTCGAAAAGAGAACCATCGTAGACAGCTCTCACTGTCTCTTTGTGTAACAGACCGTTCTTGTCTTTGCACAAATGATGCAATATTTTCCACTCCGTATATGATGCGATCCTGCATTTTTAATTCACAAAAAATTAATAATATAATTATTCAAATTCATATCATCGCGTTTTCGGTTTTGATTTAGAGAACAAATTAAAAAATCGAATTAAACCAAACCGGTTCGATACTTACGCTCCTTTACGATCATTTGGTTCTTTGTTTGCGTTGAGAAGTTGTTTGAGCTCCTCGTTCGTCAAAGCATCGGGATGCGTCTTGGAATGCTTCGCAAATATCTCCTCGAATTTCGAAGGCACAAACCTCCAAAAATTAATAAGAAAACAAGAGAAAAAGTAATTAATTACAAATTTAAAACGTATATCACAAAATGTGACATTTAATCACTAAATCTTAATAGAAAAATGCTCTGTTTATACTAGGCTATGGAGAAGATATTTCGTCAAGATACATATCTATTATCTCCCATGGTAATATCATGAAACAATTTTTCTCGAAATAGCGGGATTCTCCGAAATCAGATTATGTAATTTCGTGATAATACATGAATAGTTCCATTCTATTATTGAGTGTTTTTTTTACCTCTTTGTATGAGGTCTATTTTTATGTGGGCTCGTTGTATTTTTTTTTTTATGGGTTAATTATTTAATTGGCCGACAAACAAAAAAGGAAAAAGGAAAATACCGTCCATCCTTATCGTAAACGCCTGAATCGCTGCCATGTTTGGCAAGATGGATATTCTTAACCTCTATAGGAAACGAGAAAGAGAATCCCTTTCCCTGCAAATCAAAACACTCATCAATTATTAATTCCTTTTTTTCTTTTGTAAAGTGTATGAAATCAACTGTAACAATATTTTAATTAAACTGGTTTAACACAATTGATTTTTTTTTGGAAATTACCGGACGAGTTTTGCTGCTAAGACCAATGTTGATGAACAGAGAAGCGAATGCCGACAATAGATATCCACATCCGATTGCTCTAAATCCTGTTCTTGTTTTTATTTGTTTGACGTGTTCCAGCAATCAAAATTAGTAACAAAAATATTAAAAGATCTTACTTTTGATTAGTAACAGATAAGACCATAAGAGCCACACAAACACAAACACACACATAGAAAACAAAAGATCTCCAGTAAAAAGTCTAGTTTTTTTAGATATAACGAGATTGATTAAGACATTTTTGGTGGAACTAAAGAGTTTTCTTTTCAAGACCATACCTTGATATGTCTCTGAGGGATAAACGATGCCATCCTTGTTCCTATCGAAGAAGGCGACATGTCTCTGCAAGAAATTATCTTCTTCTGGCACAAATTTCACTCCTATAAAAAACAGCCCAAAACGTTATCAAGCTTTTTCTCTATACGATCGGTTTCAAGATACAAATCGTCATTTATTAACATGAAAATTGAGGTGGAGAATGTAATGAGAGAGTACCTGTTGATGCAGAGGAAATAGAAGAAGCCATGATCAAGGGAGAGAGAGAGAGAAAAAATAAAATTGTAGAGATAGAGAGAGAAGTAACTGAAAAAAAGTGAAAAGAGAATGGCGAAACACACGCTCCTTTTATCTTAAGATTAAAGTAGTGTTCGTTATATAATATTATGTAATTAAAGATTCGATTCGATTCGATGTGTTCTGGCTAATCGCTAATTGAATAATACAGTTGTCTGTATCTCCATATTTTAAAGATTTTTATATGAAAACGATAAAATGAGTGGGAAGCGTCAGGCATTTATTATTGGTATCAGTCACGCACCACGTGGCTTTCGCTGATACAGCCATCTATAGCCCATTCAGTTTTTATTTGACTTCGCTCTTTTTTTTTTGTTACAATAATTAATTAATTAATAATCCTCCCTGTTTACTCGGAAATATTTAGGGGGTATATTGAACGAAAAATTTGGAGTGATTTAAGATTTGATGAATTTTGAGATGATTTGGATAAATTTTAATGAATAAGAAAATTTATTATTAAAATTCTTTAAAATTTCATCTAAAACAATAGAATTTGGATTTTTGTATTTTTAACTAAAAAATACATAAAATCTCACATAAAATTATTCAAATCACTTCAAATTCATTATTTAAAATATTTTTAATAACAATAGATTTGATTGTATATTTTTGAATCACTAATCCAATAATACATGATTTAAAAAAAAAAATTTAAATTCATGTTTCAATAATATAAAATTTATCATTTTAATACAAATCACTACAAATTCATCTTTCAATACACCCTCTTAATGTTTAATTACTCTCTTTTGCTTTCCCTTACTTTATTTTTTTGGCATGACTCTTAATTTTTTTTTTAATTTGTCGCTTTGATTATTGTGCTTTTATTATTTTAATACAAATCACTCCAAATTAATCTTTCAATACACCTCTTTAATGTTTAATTACTCTCTTTTGTTTTCCCTTACTTTATTTTTTTGGCATGACTCTTAATTTTTTTTTTAATCTGTCGCTTTGATTATTGTGCTTTTCATGTGTTAATATATAAATTGCAAAGTTTCCAGGTTTTGTCCGTCTCGCATAGCCGACGGCATTTGTAATACATTATTGTCGCACGTTACCAATATTCTTCGGTTTCAAATAAATATATTTTACACAAGTTAAAAAAATTATATTTTATTACATTATTTTACTATATTTTACATTTCTATTTGCTATATATATATTTACTTTAAAATTATATAGATTTTTTTTTTAAATATGAAGAATGTAACACGTAGAAGCTAAAAGGTTTATATTTAATCCAAATATAAAATTGGGTCTAATGAGAAATGAGCGTAGACTAGACAAAAATTCGTGATATACATTCCTTATGGGCAAAGGAGATCGAATTGGTGATAATGCAGCTATGGTGGAGAGAGATATTAAATCAATGGATTAAAAAAGTACTTTTTGTAAGAGAAATTATTAAGGGTAGACACAGGTGTGTGTTCTTATGGTAATATTATTGTTTTTAGTCGCTTTCTATGTCTCTTTATAAAGCATAAAAACTTAAATTATTGAGTTCTTGACCAATATGGATGACTCACCTTCTGCGGTTGTATGTACACAAGCAAAGGCTACAGCTACGAAAATTCAACCATACTTGTTAGTGACTCTTTTATTCGTATTTTATTTATAAAACTATGTTTTGATTACGTTAGTAATGTATCAGTAAAAACGCCGAACATGGGTAAATTTTCACTAATGTATTGTTATATATATGAAAAATGTTATTCTGCAGGATGACATTTTTGTCACTGAAAACTGATAAAAGTGGATAAAATGCAAATGGTTTTCTCATGTCCACCTATTGGATCTTGCTTAACAGTGATTTTACAAAATACTTCATCTGTTTCTAAATATTTGATTTTTTAGAATTTTTTTTTGTTTAAAAAAATATGATTTTTTAGCGTAGCATTAATGCAGTTCTATTTACAAGATGAATTGTTTAATTAATTCATTTTCTTTTTACAAAAGTAATTAGTAATGGTGCGTGAAATAAAAAATTGAAAAGGCAAATTCTACATTAAAGCCAAATTAAATACATTCTTAAACACATTATAAATCACGATGTTATTAATTGAAAAGTGAAAAGTGGTGTTAATATAATTATTAGAACTCAAACGTGGTATTAGAAAATAAAGAGTATAAAGAAGTATTTTAATGTAATGTGGTAAAAAGTTGCATATACTTGAGGCTCGATCTGAATAAACTAATGCTAAATGGAGAATGTTTGAAGGATTGTTAAGACTTTAAGAAACGGTATCAATATTCACACGCATTGGAAGAGTGCAATCATTAAAATTTCATTGCGTAAAGCTGAGTGCAACAGATTCCTTATGCTTTATCTATTGTCATTGTGGTGATGAGAATTGAGAACGCTACAACTTCCTCTCCACATTCACACTTGGTATAGATCGTTGCTTCAACAAATTACCAAAAACAGTCCCTTTTATATTATAATCCAAAATCTTTTTAACTTAATATTTTCAAACTTTAAAATAAAAAACAAATCACAACATCATACAAATCTAGCAATCCATAAATCCACAATAAAACAGTTTAACCTTAACGCGTAACATAAGTTGTAAAAAGTAAAGGTTCACCAAAGGTGTGGTTGCCTAGTGGTTCAAGAGAATTAGTTTTTTTGTACCCGGATTCAAACTCTTTTTGGTACGGAAGGTTATTTTTTAAATCAGAATATCTAAAGGCTGATTCCAGATACCGGAGAGACAATAAATCAAAGATTCGAAACTTCCACGATTATTAAAAAAAAAAAAAAAAAGAAAAGGTTCAATTATTGAATTGGTTAAATTATCAACTAAATTGGCTGAAAAAAGTAGTGGCACGTCATTTGAGATAGAAAAGAAAAACAAAATTCAGCTGAAAATGGTGAATTACAGAAAAGGACAAAAAATTGGAAAAATAAGATGAATTGGCTGATTTTGGATATGACATAAATAATTATCATTATGTTGTTTATAAATTATTAATTTTATAGATTATTTCCTTTATAAGTTATTTAGTAGCCCGCTTGGTAATTTTTTGCTGTTGAAGTTCTGTTAAAACAAAACAAAAATTGATGGAATTAGTTAGTTTGTGAGATAATTACTCAAACAAATACATTATTAATATGAATAGTTTTTTAAGGAAATATTTCTTAATCTACCACATTTTTGTACGGAACTTGTGAGATATACTATCATTTTAAAACATTGTGAGAAATACCAAAATGTTATGGTAGAAGATAAGGTAAAATGACGAAATTATCCTTGTGTAGATTGGGTTGATTATTAAACTTAAGAATATGTGTTAGATGCAGGGGGCTGAGTAGACAGATTAGAAGTGGTGGGAAATTGGAACTACTACCAAAATATCATATATGATTTGACATGACATAATAGTTGCACGGTTTTCATTTTGTCCATCGCTATTTATGTTTTGTCAATCGCTGCTTATGTTTTGTCTATCGCTGTTTATGTTTTGTCCATCGCTGTTTATGTTTTGTCCATCGCTGTTTATGTTTTGTCCATCGCTGCTTATATTTTGTTTATCGCTACTTATGTTTTGTCTATCGCTATTTATGTTTTGTCTATTGCTACTTATGTTCAACATTTTTATAATGTCCATCGTATTGTCTACAATTAGTTATTTCTATTTACATTGGAACTTTAAAAATAGACATATATAAACATATTTTAAAAAGTTTCAATGTAAACGATGGACATAACTAGTTATTGATAATACGATGAATATTATAAAATGATAAACATAAGTAGCAATGGACAATATAATAATCGTGTTATAAAATTGAAAAATGAGAGTATTGATTATTGTGCTCAATTGTTATGTCAACTCACATATAATACTTTGGCTGATAAAAACAATAAAAAATTTGTGCCCGCCAAATCCCTTGTGAAAAGCAATAACTTGGTTTAGAGGTATTTTCGTCTTTTATAAAGTGATTGTGGTATATGTTATAAGATAAAAATAAAAGTGGTAGATTCAACTAGTTTTTGTGAAAAAGTGGTAGATCCTATAATTTTCTCTTCTTTTAATATTTTCAAAAGAGCTCATGGAAAAAATTCAATATTTAACGTTATTCATATTAATTTTATTTTTTAAAATCATTTTAATTATAATAAGGGTAATAATAATTCATTAAAAAGCTCCTGAATTTATTAACAATGTGACTAAAGATTTCTGTCTCGCTTCCTTGAGTGAATTGACAGATTCAATCTCTTAGTACTTTTGTTGGCTGGTAAGATGACTTGAAAATGTTTGGGGTTATTGCAAGATCTCAAGAGTAGAATGAGTCTACAGTTACAAGAGTTTAACAAACATCTTTCATGATTCTGCCAAAATTAAAAAGTAAATTGCTTTCCCACCTTCCAACTTTTGCTTTATCAGTTATCAGCAACAGGCTCATCTTTTGATGCGCTCTTTAACCCCTTTCTCCATCAGATTGGGCCACACATAGAGGTAAAAGAGAAGCAACAAAAAAAATGGAGAAGAAGAGTTGAGGATTATTAAGAAAGGCACCGGTTTTGGTGGATATATTCTCAAACATTACATAGTACATAATCAAATGGTAGGATTAAGGCCTTCTCTTAGGCAGACAATCTCAAAGCGTTTGAAAATGATGTTTATATACACTGTTTTTGTCTCTTTAATTCTTACAAATTCCTCAATTTACCTCCTTCACATCACACAACATTTCACCACTAGTCCCTTTGGGTCTGTTCTCCCTTCCTCATTACCTAATGAGACATTGAGTTTCTATTAGGAAAAGCTAGGAATCGGGCTAAACCGGGTAATGCAGAAGCTATTTTGTCAATCGAAAAGATTTCATTTCAAAACAAGATACAACGCCTGATCCCTCATTAAACGAAAGAAAATTACCTTCCAAAGGTTGAGCTAGTTTCCGGTTCTGCGGTGACATCATTTCATTTTTTAGCTGAATCAGTAAATCCTCCATTGTGTATTCTCTTCTCCAGTTGGAGAGCATAGGGAAGTGACTCGGTTCAACCTGATCGTCAGTTTTGACCCCAACGTGTTAAAACATGAATACTATGTATGTAGCTGAAAACATGAAAACAAGATCCTCTTATCACTAATGTTGTTGTTCTAGCTTACCACTCCATTTTCTGGGTTTACGCAAGCCATGTTTATCCGGGTCTGGAACTTCACAGTAGGTGGAGTTTCTGGGTAATCCTTTCCACAGAAAAGCTTCAGCTGGAAGATTTTCCCTTCATATGCAGTCTGATATTTCATCAAACAAAACATTAATCTTCTTTAGATGCCAAAAGTGGAAACATATATTTACTTTTGTCTCTACTCATTCCCCAAAATTAGTAAATGCTCCATAAGGTTAAACACAGTTAAGGATCATTTGCAGTTAACGCCTACATATAGTGACAGGTAGTAGCAGAAACTTATATATCTAGACAAACTTAAGGGAATCATTGAAACCAATCTTGATGTAGAGTTCAAAAATTGAATCTTATTCAATTTAACAAAGCTATTATAAGTTATATAATCAGGTAAGATTCAGAGATGGAGAAGAAACGTACATTATGAGGACCGATTACGGTGCCAGTCCAAGATTGCATCAAAATATCATCGGCATCATCCATTCCATAGCTCACGGTCCCATCTCCGATTCCTTTCTCACCTCTTTCAAGCTCTTCCAACAATCTAAAGTTTCTGGGAACTACAAACAAACGAGCAACGAGTGAGCAATATTTTCGAGCATACTCTCCCAATCATTTCCAGATCACAAAATCAACCGTCACTTCTCAATCTGTGTAATCAGATCGTTACTTCAAACCTCGGGAAGCAAAAATTAAAAAGGTCAACACAAAACCCTAGATTCCAAATCAAATACGCTAGCGATAATCAAAGAGGCTAATCAAATGAACCTGAAGGAATTGGACTTACCAACGACCTTCTCTTCCTCCGAACCCATCGCCTGAGATTGTACCTACAAATTTCAGGCAGTGAAAGCTTCGGCGAGAGAGAAACTCAAGCGAGGGAGAAATCAGAGAGAGAGAGAGAGAGAGAGAGAGAGAGACTAAGTACTGTTCATGAGAAGAAGGATGTGAAAGGGAAAAAATAATGGAAGAAAAAGGAAAAGGAGAGTTGGTCAAGTGCGTCTAGTCTCACGCTAATTATTTTGCAACCCCACTTTTTCACCACCTCCAACAATATCTATATTTTTTATTTTATTACCTCCAAGAATATTTATACCAAAAAACTATTATTTTGAAATCATTCTACTCTCGACACGTGTGATATCTAGTGATATGCCTCATTATAACCTTAATTAAAGAGAAAAAATTCCACTAATTATTAAATTTTAGACAAAATAGCAACAATAACAGCTAGGAGCCTAGGACGGTAGGACTATTATAATAACATTTAACGCATTTGATTATTACAACACGATGGTAAAAAAAAGACCATTAACGAGATCAAGAAAAGATAGTACAACAACATTTCGAACAATAATTAAGTAGAAAAAAAAGGAAAACGTTACGTTACAACAAATAAAAGTTGGATGATTGTTCTTTGTAATTCAAATTAGTCACCATGAAATTGAAATGTTTACCATTCAAGACAAGCACCAATAGGTGACCCAAAAAAAAAATATTAATTAGTGCTACTCCTCCACTATGGTAGACGTCTCATGGACAACAAATAAAATCATCAAACGCAAACGCGCTTTAGCATTTGCGTCCAACGTTTCAGGCTTTCACCACAAAAATGTCCAAATCAAACCAGCAAAAAACAGTAGAACCAAACAGATTATTTCGAAACAAACCAATCATCCATCTCTCCATCATCACTACAATTACCAAGAAGCTCAATCTTTCTCCGATCATACCCTCTTGACTCTCTTTTGTCCTCCTTCTCATCATCATCTTTCTTCTTTCCAGTCGCATTGCTTCTCATCCTCTGTGTCATCTCCAACTTCCATTGCTCTCTTTTTTCTGCACTCCTTGAAACATTACTTCTCCCTCCTTCCACTGGAAATCCCATGAACCCTTCTTCTTCTTCTTCCTTTTCTTCTTCTACATTGCATCGTTCTCCACTCTCTTCTTCTACAAAACTCCACGTCTTTGAAACTCGGCTGTGACGATCACCAACACTCTGTGAATCTGGTGTGACGTTTGGAGCCTTTTGTCTCTTGTGATCACACTTCAAACATACTGAGTTTCTTCTAAAATTGATGTAATTGCACCTGATGATGTATACAAAATGTTATTAATTTCCATGAAGCAACGCCAGATAAAAAGAAGTCTGAGACTTTTAACTGCCTATAGCTTTGAAGATGACTTACGACTCGCATTCCCACTCTCCCGGATTGATTTGACGCAATGTAGGCTTGTCTTTGCACCTTAAGCATCTTGTGTTTTTCGAAAAGTTCAGGAAATTGCATCTGCGGCAATAAATGGGTAAAAAAAAAACAAAAACAAATCTTAAACGTGTTTTATGGTTTTAAATCAGATCAGACACTGACTGATGAAACTGTAAAAGATATCCTCACGTTTGGCATATCCAATCTCCTTTCTTCAGTGGAAGATGATCTTTCTGTTCTTCCTTCAACTGTTTCAGCCTTTCCTCAGAAAAGACATCACATCGCAAGCATCTTATGTTTTTCGCAAAATTTAGGAACTTGCATCTGCCAAAGCAAGAATGGTTCATAACAAAAGAGAGTCCAAAGATTAAGATCAGTTAAGCAAATAACATATTTTGTCAATAATGCAGTAAGATTACTTACTCTGTACAGTGCCAATCCCCTGGCCTTTTTCGTGGGTCTCTCTCATCACTATCCTGTGAATTTGGCTGGAGCTCATCTTGAGCTGTCTCAGTCTCAGCAGATTCAACATCTTTTAAGCTATACTCTACGCTTTCTTTCAGCAACTTCCTCACAGAATCTTCAACAAATTTGGTCTGACAGGCACGGTTCTCCACAGTAGGAGAAATGGAATCAAGCCCGTAAGTTAGGAGTATACGCATGACATCTATAGTTCGAGCACCTTCTTCTTCTCGTGCTTGTGCATATGCGCTTTCACATTTCCCTCTCAAGATGCAAGAGCCACACACCTACTAAGTAAATGTTTAAGCTTGGTGAAGTAAGTATCAAGTGAAACCTCATAGAAAAAAAAACTAAGAGCTAAGGCGATAATATTGTGAAACCATCAGATGCAAACTCAGTTAAGTGTGAATCCATTTTGTGTGGTAAGTATTTTAATTACGGAATCGACTTTATACTAAATTATAAGAATGAGGAATGCATACATTTCCTTCATCAATGCCGACATAAGCTCTTAGACGTTTTCCTGAGTTCACGACCTTCCTGTCAGTGCTAGGACATCCACAACCAGCAATCACTTTGATATCTTTCTTCGACAAGTATCTGTAAGGAGAAAATTCTTGTGAATTCTCACCAATTTCAAAGAGATTGTCATAGCAAGTATTGGATGTTTAGTTCCATGAGGATGTGATATCACAGATTAACTGGAAAAGAAATGCAGGACTTGGGAGAATGATCCATATATACTATGTATCTTCGGCATTTAGTCGAACACCTGGTGTGCAATATGGATTCTTCACTCACTTAAGCAGTTAATGTAACAAATGATGCGCGTATCCAGAAACAAATTCATTCATCAGATACAGATAAACCCAGATTCGCAAACAGAATGTAAGTAAAAAAAAACCATCGGATTGAATCAATCGCATTACCTCACGAGAGTGAAACGATGGCGGGCGAAATTGAGACAAGCAGTACGAATATGATTCGATTCTTTGGAACTCACCAATGGATTCACGCTTTCACCGAAGTATCCTTTCTTCACTAGCATCCCCATCAAATCCAGCCATTCGGGCCACGAGTGCGAGCTTGGATCAACCAAACTGTGGATATGCGCAACGGGCTTGAGTGGTCTTGGGTACCCAATGATTCGATGGAAGCATCTATGGTCGGTCTTGAAGAATCTCATCATGAGGAATTGTTTAAGCAAAGAGTTTTGGCGGGTAAATGACAAAGGCACCGACTTGACTGCACTCGAGTGTTATAATCACATTTTGGCCTTCATATTTTGGAGAAAGAAGTCAAATTACTCCATTTTCGTCGGAATTCAAGCTTAACTCAAAGAATCAATATTCAGCTACTCAATCCACAAAAGTGTCGAAATCCATCAATAGGATCAGAAAATCGCAATCACCGAGTGCTTGTCAATGGTTTCAAGAGCCTTGTCGTAGTTTCTTGGCAACTTTATCTTCCCCCACAAGTTCTTTGGCAATCGGCCTATGGGCTCTCTAAACCGAACTGAATAAAATTTGGTTTAATTTATAAACAGAAAAATATCTGGAAAAAGTACGGTACAAAAAGCAGACAGCCCCACAAAACTGGGGTCAGGAATTGATATATCATGATTCTATTAGACACGTGGCATAAACTCATTAGACCTTCACACAACGAGTGGTGTACTGTTATGACACTCGCTCACCATCACAAAAGAAAAAGAAAAAAAAAGTGTAAACAGAGCTACATAGCATCAAAATCAGGAGAATCTCTCTCGAGCTTTTGGCTTATATGAAACTGATCCTCACGGGTGTTATATAATTCTCCCCAGAATTCGCGACTTCAACTATTGCCAGTACCGTCAATGATTTTTCAATTGTGGATGAGGTAGAATTGGTTCTGGCTCGGGTTTCTATGAGCGTAGCATCCATTGTTACGGATCGATCTCTCTACGCAGATCGGGCATATCTCCGGCATCATCTTTGCTGTTGACGACGACGGCGACGGAGGAGATCGAGATCGAGAGCGAGAGGATGATTTTGACCAAGAAGAAGAAGAAGACGCCGTTGAAAGTGGAGGAGACGAAGTCGTCGTCGTCCTCGTTGATTTTAGCGGAGAAAGGAAGGCGCGGATCTTGAGCGACGGCGCCGTCGTAGCGAGATCGTATTCCTCCATGAGATTCGCTAAGTCCTCGTCGGAGGTTACGGTTACAAGCGCGTCGAGATCATCCGTCGGTAACTGACACCGGAGATTCACCGTCGTCCCGCAGACCTCGCCGAGTTTTCTCGCCAGCTCTGTTAAAATCACCGTCAGATCACGATTCAAACGGGAATTTGAAATTGGAGAAAGAAGAAACTGAAGTTAACTAACCGGTGAAGGATATGGAGCGAGGGACGGAGAGGACACGTGTATCGCCGCCGTGGTAACGGAGCTTGCCGTCGGGAAAACGTGGAATGATTCTGCCGCCGTAGCTACAGAGGAATTTGACGGTGGTTGGATTCGGCGAATGACTGGTCATTGCTTTCTCGGTTATTTGCAAGCTCGAAGAAGGAAGTGTGTCATGTGTAGTGTATGGCTTTTCTTCAAGCCAAGCTTACTGATATTCAGTGGCTATATATAGAGAGTTTCACGGAATCCAAACGAGTGTGAAAAGAGGAAATAATTAAAGTAATGATTTATTCTCACTTTTTCTTTCGCCGTGTGTGTGTATGTGTCCCGTAATTTATTAGAGTATTTTAAATCGAAAAGAAAATTCGGCCGACGTTATAAAATTTGGAAAGATTCTCCGAATCAAATTTCATAGGACAAAAGAGAGTCATCCAAAGAGATAACATTCACTTTTTGACGCGTGTTATCAGATAAGTGGACTTGGAAGGAACGATAATCACTGTTCACTTGTTAAAAGTTAGAACTGTCACCACATATGTATTTACGGTAAGATCCTAATACATTATTTTTTACAGAGCGGATAAAATTCTATCGGATATTCAATTAGTTGCGGAAGCCGGAACATGTATATATTAGAAAAATACAATATGAACATAATAGAGTAGTGTAAATACCATAAAGTATATATATTAGATTTACGTACAAAGCAAGCAAATATTTTTCATGAAGAGTTTCAACTATTCTTATTATTAATATGGACTATCTCGGTGCCATGAACAACACAATAATGTGATAGTGAATGAATGCAAACATATATATGGTTACAAATAATATGCAGGTGGTGTGTTCTTCTACAGATAGATGTATATTGTGTGTTTGTAACAACTTCTGACAATGTTTGTTTGATATAGTACTATAAGATTATTATTCTTGTATATGGTTAAAAACATATCATTTTTAGTGCTACAATAAAAGTGTTAAGATATTTTCCCATATCTTTTCCATTAAGAAACAATAATATGAGAAAAATATATATTTTCTTATATTTCTTCTATCAAACGTTATTTGATATTTTCTATTGACGTAGGCCTCTTGTCTATACCACCGGTCCCTTGAAAGGACACAGCGACCACGAAGATTTGCAATATCATAAAATTCTTGATATTTGTTTTGGGAAATTTTGGGTTATTAACCAAGCGTTTGTATCTCAGTGATACTTGAAAGAGGTAATTTCCAATACGGTTCTGGGTTCGATTCCGCTTGGTCACCGGGGAATTAAACTTTGGGCATCGCCAACAACACAGATTAATCTCTTAGATCTAAAAAACCTTTTGGGAAACTGTGTATAATTAAAAAAAAAAAAAAAAAATTTTGGGTTATTGGATCTAGTTGTTAGGGACAAGTTTCCTACGTTAATAAACAAACACGTGGAAACTCGAAAAATATGATGGGAGTATTTTTTTTTGAAGATTCTCTTACGCTTAAGTTAGTAAACAGACTATGGTATTGCGAAAAACCAGAAAAAAAAAATCAAACGACACGAAAAGTGGTTAAATAATGTCGGATCAGAAGAAAATAGAGATCCACGATATTTTATGTTGTTTAGGAGGCACTTTAGTGAAAAACTAATGAAAACAGTGAGTTGTGTCTGTTATGAAAAAGATGACCAAAGAATGGTCGGAAGGGAGCGTAAGACTAGGTTTTGAAGTCAGAGTAAAACTAAGTGTTGTGAGAGAGAGACTAATGGTCGAAAGAGAGCTTAGTGAAAAATAGAAAGAGTTAATTATTGAAATAGGAGCAATTAGTGCATTCACGAATGTAAAATCTTTCCCCAAACCTTCATATCATACCTTATAAATAATAGATTAGGATCCGCATATATCGCAGATTTTTAATAATAATTATTTTTATATATAATTAAAAAAAATAAGTAATTATCCGCTGCAATATATTTATATAATAGATTAGAATCTGAATAATACGCGAGTTTATAATAATTATTATTATATATATATATATATTTAAAAAATAAGTAAAAATTTGCTGCCAGTAACCGATTGAGTTGATCTATTTTTGAAAAACAGGTACTATAATACGACGATAAACACGATTTTGATCTAATTGATTCATAGTTAAATAACTTTGATCGACTTTTTGAACCTTCAAACTCATTTTTTGTTTGAATTTGATATCAGTAAGAAAAAGACTAAAAAAAAAAAAACACACAATTGAATTTTGAACTCATGATCTTATTTATAATTATGGATATAGCATATTCTAAAATAAATTTTCTTTTTTTTCCATGACGTTACTTTTTCTTCTTTATTTTTTTACAAATTTGGTCATTTTACTTTTTAGATAAATAACATATTACAT
>OVAY01000490.1:0-49222 GCA_900406395.1 Kernera saxatilis
AGTTAATTTTGTTTTTTTACTCGTCTTTTCTTGTGCTAGTTACTCGTTTTTCTTCTTCTTGTGCTAGTTAATTTTGTTTTTTTACTCGTCTTTTCTTGTGCTAGTTACTCGTTTTTTTAGAGTGGAATAAAAAAACGATAATGGAGAAGATGAAAATTGCAATGATGTAACCTTTTGCTATAGCTTGTTTTTTTCTCTTTCATTTCTCTTAAATCTTTTTAATATTTTACAAGATTTCCTGTTAGTTTTAAGATTACTCTTTTATTACCTTAACAGATTTACCATGGTATAATTAATCAAACCTAAAAATAGAAAAATGGATTTATATATTAGCTTATGCTTCGTATCCTTCTTATTTTTCCTGTAGCTATAATTCGCATTGATCTCTAAAAAAATCAATGGAAATTTTTTCCGAAATAACTGGTTCCAATTTTGAATAAAATATATATAAAATAAAAATTGCATATAGACACACTATTTTTTTTTGTATCAATATTAAGTATTTATATCATTTTTCAATTTTTTACATACGATTACAAAAATTATTAATAGCAGAAAAAACATAAAAAAACTAATAGCTAATAATAAATTACTAAAAACCAAACAAAATGAAACAAAAAAAGAGCTAAGCAAAACACTGAAAGATAAGACCTTAGCATAGCAAAGTAACAGCCTCGTAGTTGTAGTTGCGACGAACGTTCCGAACCGAAGAGAAAGCCTCAAATGCTTCGGTTGTAGGGAAGTCTACAGCTTCTACGGATTAAAAACCACCTGCTTATGGTGTTTGGGTTTGGTCCGTGTATAGACACACCATTGTCTCCAAACTTTTGTTTTTTTTCCTCGACGATGTTGTAATCGGAAAAATCTGGTCTAAAATCCAACAACGAGACGCTAATTTTCTTCATATGCATAAAGATTTCGAGCAGAGACGCCAATGGCCAGAGATTTACAAAACTAAAAAGGGTAGAAACTAATCCGAAGCTGAAAAAAATCCTCTTATCAGGCAGAGAGGGAAAGCAAGAGGACAAAGACGAAGGAAGTCACGAGAACGAACCCTTAGAGACACGTGTCGGTCTCTTACTTCAGCGCAGGCGATGAAGCTATTCTTTGCTGTATTCTTCCTAGCCAACAGAACTACTACCTGTAGTTTTGAGAGGACCACCACCACCACACAAAAATAAATAAATTACTAAAAGCTACTTTTAAGAGATTCTAAATTGTGCATTAAGATTGAAAAAAAAAAAAAAAAAAAAATATATATATGTATTTAGATTCATATACAAGACACTTACGAATGCGACGATATGTAAGGAAACGAAAAATACATTAATATATTTTTTCTCAATCTACATGCATAATTTGGAATTTCTTAAAAGTAGCTTTTAATTTTTTTTATTTTTTCTTTGTGTGGTGTTCCTCTCGGAAACTACAGGTAGTCCCGTTGGTTAGGAAGAAAACGGCGAAGAACAGCTTCATCGCATAAACTTGCTAAGTATAAATAAAAGTTTTAATTAAAATTTTCTTATATTTAGAGATAAACTGTTAAAACTTTTCTTTAATTTACTTATTTAGAGAAAAACTGTTAAATATTTCCTTTTACTAAAGGGATATCTTCCAAATTTCGTTTCCTTATTGGAATTTTCTGTTCAACCGTCACTTACGTGTATATAAATGCATAAACACCAAATCAGAGAAAATAATCACATCAACTAAAGCAAAAACAAGTAAAAGAAACATAAAAAAGTTAAGCAAAAACCCTAATTTCTTCGATCATGGACAGCTTACCTGGGCATCTCCTCGACAAGATTCTCTTCGGATTGGATCAGAGATCTCTGGCGATGATGCGATGCACAAAAAGATCTCTCCAGTCGCATATACAAGACCCGTATTTTGAATCTGAATACTTATCTCGGGTTGGATCCGGTTTGCTTCATATCGCCGCTTATGGCACTAAATTGCTCTGCTACCTCCCTTACGGAGGCGATTCTAGGTCATTGAGAATCAAAGATACCTTAGTGGAGTGTCAGATTTTGGGCTCTTGCTCTGGCCTTCTTCTACTCTTCATTGGTGATGGTCTATGCGTTGCAAATCCCCTTACGAAGAAGTTTCGATTCTTGAAAGACTCTAGGCTAATTTGTCGTCACGGAGCTGCTCGTTGGGACAACACAAAGCCCCTGGGGTTCGCGGTTAATCAAGTTGATCGAACCACCCAGAGTTTCAAAATCGTCCACATACTCGAGATGGAAAAACCCGGTAAAACGATGTACAAGTTCGAGATTAACGACGAAAAATCATGGAGACGTTCGAAAACGACGATTGCTTGCAGCTCAAGCAATCTCGATAACCATATGAAACCTGTTTACTTTGGTGGATCTCTTCACTGGCTAAGAAACGACGGAAGCATCATAGCTTTCAACCACGAAACAGAGCAAGCACGACTGATTCCGATCAAATTCCCCCGGGGATTGAGTTGGAAAACGTTCTTCGCCGCCGGGGATAATAGCCTAACTTTGATATCGGCGACGGAGGAAGTGATTTACGTGTACGCCCTCGAGAATATTCTCAGGCATCCCAAGTGGGTCCTCGCGAGGCAGATCCGAAACGGAGTGCTGGACGAAAAGAGGCTTGTTTCTTGGAACGTAGAGGCTTACGACGGGAAGTGTTTAGTGTTGAGGGAGGACAAGGGGAAGAAAGACGATTACGACCGAGTGCTTCATGTGTACGACTTGAGGGCTAACAAGTGGGTGGTCAGTTCGATTCCATATTGGTGCTGTGCAAAGCGAGATATATTTCAGTTTACAAAGTCGTCGCCTTTTGTGGTAGGACTTGATGAGATATTAATGGCTTGTGGTGATAAACGCATCGCCTCTCTAAGCTCAATTATGGGACTGATTGATAGATCAATCTCATCAGAAAAACTGGAAAATCAACTTAGAAAAAGATCGGCTGAAGAAGAAGAGAAGAAAGTATTGTTGAAGAAGATGAATCGTTAGCCTAGTTCTTTGCGAAGTCCTCCAGAGTTTTTTGAATGAGCAAAGAACCAACAAGAAAAAGAAGAGTGGTGTAGACAAATTTGTATCACGTGAAGAACATGCGTGTTTTGGTTAGTGAACAGGTGTTTTATGTTTTCTTCCCTCTTTTTTCACTAGTACATATTTTATTATGTTTGTAGGCTAGTTTAAAATTTGAAAGTTATTAATCAGTTTGCTCAAAATCTCTCAAACATCTGAAAACTTCAACATAACGATAGCCAACGGATTGTTCAATTTATCAACATATAAAAGCGGATTAAATCATATTTTCTCATAAGTGTGTATGTTTATAAAAATCAAGAAAATTGCAATGATGCAGCCTTTTGCTATTGCTATTTTTTTCTCTTTCATTTCTCTTTACAAGATTTCCTGTTAGTTTTACAAATTACTCTTTTTATTAGTTTAAGTCTTTTAACATTTTTTTTTTTGTCTTTAACATATTTACCATGGTTATGTAAGCTTATGCTTCTTATTAATTCTTCTTCTTTTTTCCTGCAGCTAAAATTCGCATTGATCTCTAAAAAAATCTAGAGAAATTTCTTCCGAAATAAATGGTTCCAATTTTGAATAAACTATATATAGAATAAGTTCCATATAGGCACACCATCGTCTCCAACCTTTTTAATTTTTGTTCCTCGACGATGTTGTAATCGGAAAAATCTGGTCTAAAATCCAACAACGAGACGCTAATTTTCTTCTTAATTTTCTTAAAATGCATAATAAGGTTTCGAGCAGAGACTCCAATAGCCAGAGATTTACAAAACTAAAACGAGTAGAAACTAATCCAGATCCTGACATTTATGACATAACATACGTCGACATCTCTCCCTCTGAAGGCTCCTCTTCTCCTTTATCCAAATCACCATGGTGCGTACAAGTCGACCCCACCGACGTAGAGCCGCCGCACTCGACGGCGAAATCTACGGCGACGACGCACACCGACGAACCTAATAATAACTACTCTCCCAATGTTCTCATGGGTTCTCTGGTCCGTGAAGAAGGCCATATCTACTCCTTAGCTACATCGGGGGATTTACTCTACACAGGATCTGATTCCAAGAACATCAGAGTCTGGAAAAACCACATCGAGTTCTCGAGTTTCAAATCCAACAGCGGATTGGTGAAGGCGATCGTGCTCGCCGGAGAGAAAATCTTCACGGGGCATCAAGACGGGAAGATCCGCGTGTGGAAAGCCTCGTCGAAAGATTCCAACGTTCACCGCCGCGTCGGCACGATGCCGAACCTCCGCGACTACATCAGAAACTCGATCGCGCCTTCCTCCTACTTCAATTTCACGAGACGGAATCGGACCAGCGCGCAAGGGTTTCGACACCTGGACGCGATCTCGTGCCTCGCCCTGAGCGAAGACAAGAGGCTTTTGTACTCGGGGTCGTGGGATAAGACGTTTAAAGTGTGGAGAGTCTCTGATCTGAGGTGTTTGGAATCGGTGAACGCTCACGAGGACGCGGTAAACGCCGTCGTTTCGGGTTTCGACGGTTTGGTTTTCACCGGATCTGCCGACGGGACGGTGAAAGTGTGGAGGAGAGAGGATCAAGCGAAGGACACGAAACATTTCTTCTCCGAGACGCTTTTGAAACAAGACTGCGCCGTGACGGCGATCGCCGTTGATCAGAGCGCGACGTTAGTTTACTGTGGGTCGTCTGACGGAACCGTTAACTTCTGGGAACGGGATAATAGTATGAAAAACGGCGGCGTTTTGAAAGGGCACAAACTCGCCGTGCTCTGCCTCGTCGCAGCGGGGAATTTGTTGTTCAGCGGTTCCGCCGATCTCGGGATTCGCGTTTGGAGGAGACCAGAACGCGGCGGAGGAGGAGAGCACGTGTGTCTATCGTTGTTGACGGGACACGCAGGTCCGGTGAAGTGTTTGGCGGTGGAGAGAGATCAAGAGTCGGCTTCAGGTGAGAGACGGTGGATCGTGTATAGTGGGAGTTTAGATAGGTCGGTGAAGATGTGGCGTGTGTCGGAGAATTCGCCGCCGATGGAATTGCGGGCGCCGGATTCGTTTGGCGGTCCGTCTGAATTATCGGTGGCTCCTAGCTTCTCGGCTCAAGGGAGAATTAGCCCCAAAAAATAGTTTTGTTTTCTTTTTCAATGTAAAGTGTGAAGTGTAAAACAAGTAAACAACACCAAACTATTCAAAAGTTTATGTAATTAAATATATTAAACAGATTGATCCAAGCATTTTTCATGTTGTTCCGGTTCGTCTTAACCTGGAAGTCTGGCAATGGTATAGAGAAAGAAAGAAAAAACTCCCACAAAACCGCTAATTGAATCAATGAAAATTATGAAATGATTATTCAAATATTCTTGTTCACAAACTCTAATCATACGAAAGTATGATCTTCAACGGTTTCTCTCAACTTCGGTTTTTGATATTACACTAGAAAGTAGAAACCGTTGAAGTCATAACTTTTATTCGGTGTTGGGCCTGCTACAAATAGCTAAACCATTTTTTAATGGGCCAATTAAGGCCTGTATTTTGAAAATCTTTTTTTTTTTTTTGATCAAAGCCTGTAACGCGTATTGTTTGTACAGCTGGCATTTGGGAGGTATCACACCATACAACACTGTAGTTATAAGAGCTTATGGAAGGCACAATCTTTTTTCATCCACTTTGTTCTCATCTTTAGCGCATTCTCTCGATTTTTTAGGGTTTTTAAATTTCATAACCGTTCGCGTTTTTGAATTGATTTTTTTCTAGGTTTGATTTGTTTTGAAGCGGCTTGGATGTTTGATTTCACGTGAAATCGTTGAGATCTGTTTGGGTTTCTCAGTGATAAGTTTGGTTTTTGATTCGTCGTCGCGATTGGATGGGTTTCTTGCTTGTCTACGAGGTAATTTTCTCGCTAGATTTTCTCTTTTCTTCTCTAGTATAATTACAACTTACTGTAAAGAAACGAAATAAAACTCTGAATCGCGACTCGGTTTTCAAAGTTTCTGAGTATCACAACCTTTTTCGTCTATTGATTTTGTTTAGAAGTCGCGATTCGTTGGGTTTCTTGCTTGTCTTCGAGGTATTTTTCTGGCTTAGATTATCTCTTTCCTTCTCTAGTATAATTATACTTATTGTAAAGGAAAGAAAACTCCGAATCGCGACTCGGTTTTCAAAGTTTTTGAATTATGAGTATTTCAACCTTTTTCGTGTATTGATTTTGTTTAGAGGTCGCGTTTGGTTAGGGTTATTTGCTTGTCTTTGCGATCTTGGGGGTTTCTTACTACTCGTCACCTTTCTCTTTATGGTTGAGCTTCCTTTTTCGTTGTTTTTGAACTTTTTTTGCAGACTTGTTTTCGTTTTTTTTTTTATCGAACTTGTATCTGTAACAAAGGAATTGAACATGGGAAAACAATTTTGATTTGTCATCGTTCGGTGAAATTCTTTCTTTATTTAAGGAATTGATATTGATACCGACTTAGGGTTTTCTAAATTTGGATTCTTTTTACTACTGTTTTTTTGGTTAGGAGTTTTTCCTTGTTTTGTTTTCCTTCTAAACCCCAAGAGATCATGGGCAGACACTCAACTAATAGTGTTCTGTCAGATTCTTTTTGGGGTATATTGTCCCGTCGAGTTTGGAACTGGAAGATACTTTTACCATCGCCCTAGCAAAATTATGAATTGGACCGATATTGGTTGGTAATGTTAGTGCATGGCTATGATTGGAATGCTAGGGGATGGAGAGTAAGACCCACGGATTTAAAATTAGTCTTCAGACAGAGGCTATTCGAAAACTGTCCCTTTATTACCCACGGCTTAAATAAAGTCTTTAGACAAAGACGATGGATCAACTTTCGATTCAATAAACGGTAAACATTGATCACCCACGGCTTAAATGAAGTCTTTTAGACAAAGACAATGGATCGAAATAAGATTCAATAAATGGTAAACATCATCCAAGGCTTAAATGAAGTCTTTAGACAAAGACGATGGATCGAGTTTTGATTCAATAAACGGTAAACATTGATCACCCACGGCTTAGTTGGCTTAAATGAAGTCTTTAGACAAAAGGACTTTCGGTTCAATAAACGGAAAACATCACCCACGGCTTAAATGAAGTCTTTAGACAAAGACAAAGGATCGAAATCCGATTCAATAAATGGTAAACATCACACACGGCTTAAATGAAGTCTTTAGACAAAGACGATGGATCGAAATCCGATTCAATAAATGGTAAACATCACACACGGCTTAAATGAAGTCTTTAGACAAAGACGATGGATCGAAATCCGATTCAATAAACGGTAAACATCACCCACGGCTTAAATGGCTTAAATGAAGTCTTTAGACAAGGACAATGGGATCGACTTTCGATTCAATAAATGGTAAACATCACCCACGGCTTAAATGGCTTAAATGAAATCTTTAGAGAAAAGAAGATGAAATCGACTTTCGATTCAGTAAACAGTAAACATCACCCACGGCTTAAACGAAGTCTTTAGACAAAGACAATGAGATCGACTTTCGATTCAATAAAGAGTAAAACTTGATCACCCACGGCTTAAATGGCTTAAACGAAGTCTTTAGACAAAGACAATAGGATCGACTTTCGATTCAATAAAGAGTAAAACTTGATCACCCACGGCTTAAATGGCTTAAACGAAGTCTTTAGACAAAGACAATAGGATCGACTTTCGATTCAATAAAGAGTAAAACTTGATCACCCACGGCTTAAATGGCTTAAACGAAGTCTTTAGACAAAGACAATAGGATCGACTTTCGATTCAATAAAGAGTAAAACTTGATCACCCACGGCTTAAATGGCTTAAACGAAGTCTTTAGACAAAGACAATAGGATCGACTTTCGATTCAATAAAGAGTAAAACTTGATCACCCACGGCTTAAATGGCTTAAACGAAGTCTTTAGACAAAGACAATAGGATCGACTTTCGATTCAATAAAGAGTAAAACTTGATCACCCACGGCTTAAATGGCTTAAATGAAGTCTTTAGACAAAGATGATGGATCGACTTTCGATTCAACAAACGGTAAACATCACCCACGGCTTAAATGAAATCTTTAGACAAAGACAATGGGATCAACTTTCGATTCAGTAAAGAGTAAAACTTGATCACCCACGGGTTAAATGGCTTAAACGAAGTCTTTAGACAAAGACGATGGGATCGACCTTCAATTCAATAAACGGTAAACATCACCCACGGCTTAACATTTGGTCATTGGACAGAGGCCAAGTTTTGAAAACCGATTATTTACGACTAACGACATAAAAAGCAGTCTCTAGACAAAGACTGTGAATCCGTTTTCAGTTATTTGGAAGGAAAACAGAACCTAAGGCTTAAAAAATTAGTCTTTAGACAGAGGCTATGATTTGAAAATCGATCCTTTATGACCCACAGTTTAAAATAAGTCCTTAAACAAAATTATGGATGGGTTTATAGACAGAACCCACAGCTCCAAAATTAGTCTTTAGACAATGACTAAGATTCCAAAACTGTTCATTTACCACCCACGGCTTAAATGAAGTCTTAAGACAGAGACGATGGATCGACTTGCGATTCAGTAAAAAGTAAACAACCCACGGCTTAAAATCTAGTCTTTAGACAGAGGCTATGATTTGAAAATTGATCCTTTATAACACACAGCGAAAAAAGCTTTTAATTGAAAATGATTCCTTGGATGGAATTTACACAATGACAACTTACAAGTCTAGAAAGAGAAAGATTTTGAATAGAAAAGTCTGATATAAGAATCGAATATCACAGGTTAAGTTAATACTAATTTTGATTTCCACAGGACATGGGCTTGAAGACACGTTCAAATTCTTAATACTTTGGAGGAGCTTTCAACCGTAGCTGAGTTCTATGACATTCACAGGTATGTGCTGTTCTACGTATTTGAGAAATTAATTGTTCTAACTACGTATTTGATGAAATTTTTAATATTTGTGTTTGATTGGTTTATATTACTACGTATGAAAATCACAAGTTAAGTAAAAGACATATTTGTGTAGTTAGAAATGTATTTTAACAAAATTACTATCCTTGATGTAGTATGCACTAGTTTCTCAAATTTACTGCTGACATATCCATAGTTAGAAAGGTAGATTTTATTCATCAGCTTTGTTGGATTGTTGAGAATTTAACTACTAGGCTCAATCTAGTCACTTAAAATAGAGCATCTCATCATAAATGTGTAGGCACATAAAATGTCATTAACACTTCTCTTGATTGGAAATATTTATTCCAAGTGTCATAGACACATAAGCTCTCTCATTGGTATTAAACCAATACATCTTTTAACGTAAGAAGAGTCCTCTTACAGATTCTGTTTCTAGTTTCATTAAATTTTAGTATATTTGTTTAGTGTATGCTTAATCCTTGGCGATCATTGTTAACATACAAAATGATATCCTCACAATCTTACTGTTAAAATTCTTTGTTGTTCTGAGCAATATGGCATCGTGTATCGTCTTGCATCATACATCATCTTTCCTCACGCATCGTGCATCTTGCATCCTTGGTCAACCAGATGATTGCTATATTAGATTCTATAAATTGGTTTATTTGTGGAGTTGCGTTTCAAACACTCTGTTTTTTACAATGTTTCAAAACTGTATAATACCTCTATTGATTGAAAATCTCTCTGTTCTGGTTATTAGCGTTTGTCTCTTAGTGTTACAAGATTGATGAAACCTAGAATCCGTCAATTCTGTCAAAATCATTACATTTTTTGTGATGCATCTTTCTTTATTTCCTTGCCTTACTTTCTGGTTTGAACCCTTTTCTGTGATTGATATTATTTTGTTGTCATCAACTTGAAATTCCATTACTAGGGACGAATAGGCTTATATTGGTCGTTACAAGAGGCTGTGATTGATATTAACATCAAGAAATTGGTATTATCTGCATCATTTGGTCTAAAGTAATTTTAATTTCATTATCCCCATTAACATGTAGCATATGTTCTCTGATCTTTGCTATAAATCTTTCCCTTATGTTTCGGTTCAAAGTTTTTTGAGAATTGGTTCCAACAAAGATTGGTGTCATAACTTGCTAACTTGCTTGTTAGACTTAAAGGTTGTTAATTCTCTAGTAATGGTGTATCAACAATAGCATGCGTTCTATGTTATTGCTGAAGCTTGACTGTTAGATTAATTAGTCTTGAGATTCTTGGCTACTGAATCTGGCAACACAATATCCATCCATATATAGGCACAGAAATTCTGCACATTCGCCATTTTCTATGAGAAAATCACATCATGCGAAGAGAAAAAAACAAAGAGATTCTCAGAAATAGTCTCACACTAAGTCTTTAATTTAAATAATCTCTGAGTGGCTTGTTTTGAAGATAAGCTGTTTGGATCCGAAGCTCAACAATCGATTAAGGTAAGAGACTTGTGTTTGTTGTTACACATCAGAGATTTCAAAGACAGAGACTAGAACACCAAGATAATCTTTAACACATGACGATCCGCGGATCCATTACCATTCCTTTTAGTGAAGGAGAAATATAAAGTTCTAAATTATTTAGTTTTCTATAACACAAAGTATAACATCAAGATAATCTTGCTTTTAAATGTCATTTAATAGCCTCTGTATCATTGGTTCCGAAGGTCAGATCTGGATTCTGGATTCTGGAGACAGTCGAATTAGAAAAAGTAATGGTCGACGTTATTGCCCAATTATTAGTAAAACCCATACGACTGTTAGTATTTTTCTTTCCTTTTTAGTTTTTACCAGGTTGGTATTTTCCCAATTGGATAATAAAAAAATCAATTCGTGAAATAAAATAATTTTGAAGCATGATGTAATAGAGTTAAGAGTAGATACTAAAACAAGGGTATTTTATTTTCAAACTTTCTAAACCATAAACACCACAATATTGGTGTCCTAACTTTCTCTGTTCTGTAAAAAATAATTAAAAAAATTGGAAACATGTTGACCATAAAAGAAAAGCTTATGTTTGTTAAACAACCCAGTTTTAAATCCAACAGACAAGGTTGCTTCTCATAGCTTCTTTACCAATCAGAAGGGTTATCTATATAAACTCTTCTTTGTCAAAGAATACCAAAAACACAAAATCAAAATTTAGAAACCATTTCTTGACAATGAAGATAGCTAATTTCTTCGTCCCTTTCTTCATATTCTTCTTCTTCGGATCAAGATTTTCGACAGTAGTTGGTGCAGGAGATAAAAACGCCTTAGCCGCATCATTCGTCTTCGGCGATTCGCTAGTGGATGCAGGAAATAACAATTACTTACAAACGTTGTCTAGAGCCAATAGTCCTCCTAATGGCATCGATTTCAAACCATCCCGTGGAAATCCAACCGGCCGGTTTACCAACGGTCGTACCATAGCTGACATCGTTGGTAAATTTAATAAAAACTTACATCTAAATTATAAACCAAAATTTAATATTTTTTAATGATTATGCTAATGTGCATTTTTTAATTTTATTTTGTTGTCTTTATAGGAGAAAAGTTAGGTCAACCAAACTATGCAGTCCCGTATTTAGCACCAAATGCAAAAGGTGAAGCATTATTAAATGGTGTGAATTACGCATCAGGTGGTGGTGGGATTCTCAATGCTACTGGAAGTGTATTTGTAAGTCTATTTTGTCTTCATGCATACATTATCTGCCGTTTATTATGTGTCACGTCTGTTTGGTTGGCAGGAAAAGTTTACGTCAAAACTCATGTTAACTATTTTTATAAATATGTGTTAAATCTTGTTTTTCAACTCAAAATATTTACCTAACCGTGTACACGGATGTGCAAATAGACTGTTGTATATATTTTACGGTTGAAAATTACGATTTTGTAGGTGAATCGGTTAGGAATGGATATACAAGTTGATTACTTTAGCATTACAAGAAAGCAATTTGATAAGCTTTTGGGTAACGATAAGGCCAGAGATTACATCAGGAAGAAATCCATATTCTCCGTAGTTATTGGCTCAAACGATTTTCTCAACAACTATCTAGTTCCTTTTGTCGCGGCTCAGGCAAGACTAACACAAACCCCTGAAACTTTTGTTGAGGACATGATTAGCCATCTCCGTGATCAACTCAAGGTATGTTAGAAAACTAACGTAGTAAAAGTTTATTATTAGTGTTTTTGGATCTTAATTAATTTTGTCTTTTGTGGATAAAATGTTAGAGATTATATGAATTGGACGCTCGGAAATTTGTGGTGGGGAATGTGGCTCCAATCGGGTGTATACCATACCAAAAATCAATCAACCAGCTGAAGGATAAGCAGTGTGTTGATTTGGCAAACAAGCTGGCTCTTCAGTACAATGCTCGTCTCAAAGATCTCTTGTTGGTGGAGTTGAAAGATAGTCTTAAAGACGCACACTTCGTTTATGCCAACGTCTATGATCTAGTCATGGACCTCATTGTCAACTACAAAGACTATGGTAAGAATAGATATTCGAGGCCCATGGGCTTTTTAATTAAATCATACAATGACCACTTAAGTGTTGAGTTCATTTTCATCCAAACAAAAAAATAATGTTTGTATCAAAACAATACCGTCCTTGCAATTTCACTATTTCATATAAGATTTTACGATTTTGTATTTTTTCCTCAAAATGATAATATCTAAGAGTAATTGTATCAGAATATTAGCTTTAGGGTATTCATCATGAGTTTTAGCCTTTTCATTAGGATGAATTTTACTAGGTTATATTGGTTTTGAAATTTCAAGATGACTGATTAAAATTGAAGCTGAAACTAGCATGAATTAGTTATTAGGACTTAGATTTCGGTTTAAATTCGGATTTCTTTCAATCTATTATATCCTTCGAATTGAATGATTAAAAACAAAATGGTTTGTCCTTTAAATAATCTTAATAAAAATGTGATTAATGAGTTTTATTGATTCTTGTGAAAATTTGAAAAATAGGGTTTAGGACGGCGAGTGAGGCGTGCTGTGGGACGGGAGGGAGATTGGCGGGGATATTGCCATGTGGACCAACCTCGAGCCTTTGTACGGACCGGTCAAAGCATGTCTTCTGGGATCCGTACCATCCTAGCGAAGCTGCTAATCTCCTCATTGCTGATAAATTACTTTTTGGTGACTCCAAATTCGTTACCCCCTTTAATCTCCTCCACCTTCGTGACCTTTGAGGATCTTTTTATCTCTTTTCTTTATGAAAAAATTGTAATTTCTGTTCCGACTTTGTGAGATTCTTTTCTTTGTTTTTGTTTATTACCATTAAAAACATAATATATTTGTTCATGTTTTGCTGATTTCAAACTTCTAGATATTGTAGAGTTGGAGTTCAATTATGTGGTTTAATTTCATTTCTATTCAAGTGCAACCAATGTAAAAAGCCATGGTTCTTGGTTTAGTGATTATTTATCGGTTGATATTTGCGGAGATTTTATTTTTATTTGGTCTTGGAATCTAGAGGTGTCGGATACTATTACACTCGTCTAAATGAGAAAACAATTCTTTCTCTTTGAACTATAATCGTATATGTAACCAAGTAGGGGATTACATAGCATATCAAACTTATGATTGAGACTTTTGTTTCTTGGACAAGTAATCTTATACCTATATAGTCACCACCTTGAACCAGAAATGTAAATCTTGTTCCGATATAATGGAAAGAATGAAATCTGTATCTAGCCAAAAAAATAAGAATTCAGAAGTATTAAAGGTAGAAAGAACAAAGGAAACTTTGAAAAGCGAAAGGGAATAATCAGTTGTATACTTGTTTATATTTGGTAACTGCGTTAAAAAAGAAATATTGGACCGTTGGGTAGAAACCGATCGCAGATAAACGCGGCGTGATAAAGGAAAAGACAAAAACACCCTCGAATCGGAATCAGAAAATAGTGAGAGGATTAAGGAAGAAAAAGACAAGAAGAAAAGAGAGAAAGTGTCAGTGGTATGATCTGAAAGGACCGGTCCGGACCCGAATATCCGACAACGAAAGGACGGCTGCAAAACAATAGGACACATCGTCCCATATGGCACAACACACAAACCACACCTCTCTGCCTCTCTCTCTCTTGATTGTTGTTTTGGGTGTGAAAGCGACTAGAGAGAAGTCGTTGAAATGGATGGTGGTTCTGTGTGGGTCACATATCTTCCTCCGGCTGCGCGTGCTTATCCACCTCCTTCGACCCGACCCGACACCTTCACTCTTGTCTCTTTGACCGTTCTCTCTCTCTCTTCCCTGTTTTGCTACGTACGTATTTGTAAGTTTGTTTGTATACCTCATTTTCCCTTTATATACACCCTGCATATGGACCAGACCAAGTATGAATACTTTACTTGAAAGACAACGTCGGATTTGTCTTAATCACGTTCTGGGTTTTTATAGGGTATTTTCTTCACGTTCTGCAAAGTCGTTATTTTTTAACTTTTTAAGAAATTTAAGGAGTCTGATAATATTAATTTTTTTTAAAAGAAGATAAGAATAAGGAACGAGAAATGCGGAGAGAGACAGAATGATGGGAAGGGTTGAGACAAGGCGTGATGATTTATAATTATACATTTCCTCTGATTGCGCACTCTCCTCCCTTCTCTCAATATATTACTATAAAAATCAATATTTAACTATATCACCAAAAAATGAAATATTCAAGATTATGTTGATTCTCATTCAAAATAAATGTATTTTTCAAAAAATATTATTTAACAAAAATATATAATTGTCATATATCACCTATTTCTATTTAAGAGTTGAAAATGCCCAAATTTAATAGGTTTTGAAGTTGGGTGAGATATTTTCTTTTTTTAAAAGGTTACGATTCAGATAAGACTTTTATTAATGGCATATTAGTCTTTTAAAATCCTGAAGATGAATGTGGAGTGTTTTTCATACTTTATTTAATATAATGATGTTTGTTTTCGTCCCATGTGTTTAACTTTTAATAATGGGTTCCTATATCTCTTGCATAGATTCGGTTTCGATGTGGATTAATGTGGTCCTCTTGAGCAATCAAACACCAATACGAATTGTTAGTCGTCTTGTATCGACCAAGATAGATTCTGATTCGCCTGTCAAAATCAAAACAACATCATAATTTACAACGTGAAATTTAAAAATTATGTAGTTGATCATTTTATAGACTCATAATACAAATCAACCCCCTGCATTTTTACGAGAAGAAACGCAAAAGCAGGCCGGTCCAGGACCAAAATGCCAATTTTAATTAGAAATCCAGCAAACTTCTGTATTAACTTTTGAATAAATAAGGGACTGTCATCTGTCTATATACTTTGACAAAAAAGTGTTCCAAAAAGAATAATCACCAAATAAACAAACAAAAGGTTAATTTTCGGTACATTACTAAATACTGTCTTTTCTTAGACAGCGAGCGAACATATGAAACAAGATTACATTTTTTTGGACTTTAATTTCAAAAGCTGCGTGATCCCACAAAGAACAATAATAATTTAATTCGTCTCAAATAAAGTAATATAATAAAGGGAATAATAAATCCAATTATCCATTTTCATGTTAAATTTAACGAAAGGCGATAGAAAAACGTGTCCCTTGTTTCCAACTTTCTGGAACATTCATTCGATTATTTTAAATTGCCGAAGAGTTACGCTTACGATAAAAGGAAAAATATTATTTTTATGAGTGTTTATAAAAAACGATACTATCGATGTTACGCATACTTAAAATAATAATAATATAAAAAATCTTAAAAGATAATTGTAGAATTACTGGAAACTTGCCGTACATTGATAAGCTCAATAGACTCCTCCTACCTGTGATGCCTACTGCGACCTATTCGTCTCTCTCTCTCTGTATCATTTTGTTTTTATTCACATGTATTTGTTTTTCCAGAAAAGATAGATTATGTCATTATTATTAGTTTTGACTGTTTGTTTACTAATTTACTAAACTTTAAACATAAAGGCAACGCCATGAGTCCATGACTAAACTCAAACATTATTAGGCGAACAAGTACAATATTTGTTTTATTTTGTTTTTCTCAAAGAATGATTTATAAGGTTGGTAAAGAAAAGACTTAAAATATGTATCATTATGTTTTTTCGATTATGTAGGTACCAAAATTTTGTAGTTTTTTTTATAGCCACAATGGTGAATTATTATCTCGTTGAAGTTTTAATTACGTTTAACCTCATTTTATATGCCTCAAATATGTCATAAACGTTGGTGTGCCACACTATTCACATATTTAGGAGAACTGTTTAAGATAGTCAAATATTGCGACAATCATATAAGAACTATAATTTTTCCCATGACGGCATATAGGTGCGATGTTTCTGTTTCCTTTCAAATTTATGTATCTAAGTAACTCGAATATAACTAAGCCAAGCAATTGGTTTTTAAAACAAATTACAACAAAAACTTAGTTTGAAATTTAAATAACCTAATACTACCATTCCTTGTAGTGACTGATCACACCGAAAATATTTCGAGTCTTTGGAACTAAGAACTAAAGGTGTGAGATTTTGTTTTTTTATAAATAGAGAACAGAATAGTGTTTTTATTCCTTGTTCAAACTTCAAACTGAAAACTTTGAAAGAAGAGCCACCTACGTATGAAGAGAGCCGACTCGTAGTGTGTAGGGAGAAAACAGAGAGCATCACTGTTCACAATAATCCATACAGCCGACTCAACAATTCCAAAAAAAAAATTAAAAACCTCATAAAATGACAAATTTTAAAGACAAGAGAGAGAGTGAGAGAAGAGAGAGAGAGCGTGGCCTCTAATCAACCCAACACCCTCTGTCAAAAAAAGCCTGACTTTCTTCTCCTTCCCCATTTCTATCTGCGCATGTTTCCCTCTCTCTCTCTCTTCCCATCTCTCTCCTCCATAAAAAGCAAACAAACTCCCCAAATCTCACTCCCTCGTAACAAAAGTTCCAACCTTTAACACTCCCAACAAAAAAAGCTCCAATCTTTCGTTCTTCATTCCCGCGTCTCCTCTTCTCAAACAACCCCCAAATTTTCTTTCTTTCCTCCTCTCCGATTATGCCGACGTCTGACTCCGGCGAATCACGGCGGATAGCGATGAAACCTCACGGCGTAGCAGCAGGAGCATCCGCCGAGCAGCAAGAGCAAGTCCCTTGTCCTCGCTGCGACTCAACCAACACCAAGTTCTGTTACTACAACAACTACAACTTCTCTCAGCCTCGTCACTTCTGCAAATCCTGTCGCCGTTACTGGACTCACGGCGGCACTCTCCGCGACATTCCCATCGGAGGTGGTTCTCGCAAAGCCGCTAAACGCTCCCGCACTTGCTCCTCCGCCGCCGTTAACTCCGTCGTCTCTACCTCCTCAGCCGGAATCCGCAGCGTTCCGTTACAAGCGACACCTGTTCTCTTCCCTCAGTCGTCAATCTCTAACGGCGTTAGTCACACCGTAACCGCTCCGCTTGACAGCGACGCAAAGGGAAGCGCTTTATCTCTCTGCGGCAGTTTCACCTCTCTGTTGAACCATAACGCCAACGCCGCCGCAACAGCCACGCATGGATCCGGGTCGGTTATCGGACTCGGCGGGTTCGGAATCGGGCTCGGGTCGGGTTTTGATGACGTCAGCTTCGGACTTGGAAGAGCGGTGTGGCCGTTTTCAACTGTGGGTGACGCTGCAACGACGAATGTAGGGAGTAACGGTGGTCATCACGCGGTTCCGATACCCGCCACGTGGCAGTTCGAGGGTTTAGAGAGCAGCAACGCCGGTGGATTCGTCTCCGGTGAGTACTTTGCGTGGCCGGATCTCTCCATCACAACACCAGGGAACTCGCTCAAATGAAGGACTTTGACACACACAGAAGCTTCTGTCTTTACCAGAGGATTTCAATTTCTTCCTTTTTCTTTTTTGTCTCTATTGGCTGCTTTTTCAATCTCTAGTGATGTCTTTTTCTTAGTGTGTCTGGTCGTTTAGAACTTGTGTACGGAAAGTAGAAAAACAGAGAAAGTTTGTGTTTTTTTGGGCTGAGATCTTATCTTGTTAGTTGTTACTTTCTACTCTTGTTATTAGAGTTCTTGCACAAGTGATTTAGAGTTGAAAGGAGGATACTTGTTTAGAACAACTTTTAATCTGAACAGACAAGTCTTGCAAGAAATGGATCTTGTTCATTGGATGATGATCTACACAACATATTACTTTTTATCCTATGTATCTCATCTTGAGCTTGATTTACTTCTGAATTAGACTGGTCTCCAGAGGAAAAAACTTGTGTATTGTTGTTGTTCACTTCAATCCAGCTTAATCCTGGATCTTTAGCAGAAGCTAATCCTCTAATCTTCCTTCTCATCTCTGCAACATCCTCCCATCTCCCATTCACCGCATAAAGATTCGACAGTAGAATGTATGTTGCAGTGTCTTCTGAATCAAGTCTCAGGATCTGCTCAGCCGCGTATAGTCCCATCTGCAAGTTTCTTGTGTTAACACAGGCGCTTAGCAGAGTTCTCCAGAGCTCTGGGTGGTTGTTCCCCGGAGGAGATTCTTCTATCAGTTCCAATGCTTCGTCTAGTAACCCAGCTTTTGATACCAAACTCACCATGCAAGAGTAGTGCTTAAACCCTGCTTTGATGCCACTTTCCTTCATTTGATTCCACAGGAACTTACCTTGCTGCGTCGATCCGCTGTGGCTGCAGGCTACTAATAAAGATAAGTATGTTACTGCATCTGGCGTGAGATCCGTTTCTAGGATTTGTTCGAAGAAACTCAGACCCTTTTCTACCATTCCATGCTGACTATAAGCTCCTAGCATTGAGTTCCAGCATTTCAAATCTGGATTTGAAACAAGAGAGAATATTAATTCTGCAGCGTCATATTTACCGTTTTTCCCATACATGTCAACTAGCGCTCCGCAGACCGACATAATGCTAGTGAATCCCGTCTTTATGGCAAGAGAATGGAACACTTCGCCTTGTCTAAGCATTGCCATGTCTGAACATGCTCCCAAGACACTGCTCAGGGAAAAACCATCAGTTCTATTTTTTTCTCTGTACATTTCAATGAAGAGTTGGACTGCGAGCTCGCTGTTTCCTAGTCTAGATTGCCCTACTATCATCTCAGTCCAGAGAACAACATCCCTTTCCGTGATCAAACCAAACACCTTCTGTGCAGATTCAGCCTCCCCATTCTTGAAGTAAATGGACAAGAGTGTTGTTCCAACAAAAACACTCCTTTCATATCCCGATTTAGTTACTTGTCCATGGAGAAGCTTCCCACTAAAAAATCTTTCGGGTTCTGCTGTCGCAGATATAGCAGCAGAGAAAGTATATTGATCTGGCCTAGGTGTGGACCTCCTCTGTAACCTTCTATACATAAGAATCGCTTGCTCTCCAAAGCCGTTTTCTGAGCACCCCGAAATAATCGAGTTCCATGAAACCAAATTTGGGTTAAGAATCCTCCCAAACACATAGATTGCTTCTTTCATGTACCCACAACTGCAATACATGTCAAGAAGAGCATTCTCGACAGGTAAATCAGCTAAGGTAGCCGAGACTATTATCCTGGCATGGATTAGTTTCCCCAGTGAATAGCTTCCCAATTTACTACAGGCATTCAGCACCATCGAATACGTGAACTGCGTTGGATCAACACCAGACATCAACATGCTTCTAAAGAGCATAAGCCCTTCTTCTATCTTATCATTTCTCAAGCTCCCAGCTATCATTGTGTTCCAAGCCACGGCATCTCCATCATTTACACACTCAAAGATTCTCCTCGCAGATTCTAAGTCCCCACAGCTGGAGTACATCCCCAAAACCGACGTCTGGACAACTAAATTATCTGAATATCCAAGCTTTACGATCTGTGAATGTAATGATGATCCTATCAAAACATCCTCAAGCACAGCACAGACGTGAACTAAGCTAGCGAAAGTCGAGCTATTGGGCTTCAAGGACTCAGATGCCATATGGTTTATCAGACCAAACGCACAACTTGCATAATCTGGGTTCCGGGAATACGCCGAATAAAGCGCATTGTAAGAGACTATGTTTCTATCAAGCATTTTGTCGAACACTTTCCGGGCTTGTTCCAGGGAACCACACCTCACGTACATAGATATGAGGTTGTTGCTTGCGTACGGAGATTCGGAAGCGGCGCCGGCGGTGAGGACGAGAGCGTGGAGCTGACGCGCCCGTTTTAGTGCGGTGATCGAGACGCATTTCCTTGTAAGTTCTACTACGGAAGAAGCTACTTCGTTCAGTGGCATAAAAGCTGAAAAAGGTTCAGGTTTTCGCAGGGGATTTTCGAAACGCAGCGTTTTAATAGAGTCTCTTTTCATAAAGACGACGACGCATTTGGTCTAACCTCTCATTACAACAAAACGCTGCGTGTAATCGAACTAACAAAAACGGTGCTCCGAATGACGTCAGGGAAAAGGTTTTATTTCCGGCGAGAGAGAACAGTCGTCGGAGAAAATGGCTACCGGAACGATAGCTTCACGTCTTCATCTCTTGATCAATCCTAGTGTCCGCCGCTACGCTGTAAGTACTCTACAACTCTTCTTCTCCGTTTCGTTGAGAGTTAGCGTTACTAAATGGTACGTGTTTCGGTATAAACGCAACGATCGATCGTTCTCGGGGACTTGTAGGAAAAAGAAGTAAATTCTCCGACGAAGGAAATGGAGAAAGATCTGCTTCTTTCTCTGTCGCAGGTACATCTTTGTAATTGCATTTGTGGGTCCTGTGTTTTCTATTTAGATGATACTTACTTTGATTTACTCACCAAAAAATGGTATTCCAGGTGTTGAGAGAAATTCAATCTTGGATTCGGGAAATTGCCCGTGATTCGGCGGCGATGAGTTCCTTGGTTCGAGCACTCTTCTCGTGTTTGTAAGACTATAAAGTTTGTTGATGACTTTTGCAGCTATTTGATTAGCTAAGTTCAACAGGAAATGGGAGAGGAAGTTGTTGGTCATGAGCAGGAAACTGCTGCTGCTTTATATGGTCCAGAATCCAAAGAATATCTATGCTTGGAAAGACTTGTGGCCGATCTTGTAAGTTCCTCAATCTTGGTTCACAGAGAAACTTCTCTCTGCAAGAATGTAGGTGATGGATAGGAACTCCCGAGTATCGAGAAAATTGTACCTCTGATGGTTTCGGTTGTTTATGATTTGAAGTTGTTTGATAAAGCAGCAAACGAATTCATGTCCTTAACTTGATCTGGTATCTCTGGGTTTTCTGGCAGGTTGGTTTGTTAGGTATGAAGGGTGTGCATGTTCAACATTTGGCTGGAAACATTCTTGTGGAAGTATCCGAGTCTCTGGTTGAATCTGTATGTTGCGTCTGCCTCACGAGATTTTAGAATGTCGTATCTTCCAGCTCTCATAACCACTTATTTATTTTCCCAGGGAAGGCAGTGGTATGATTTCATTCGCTTGCTTTGTGACGGTTTGCGCTTAGCAGTTATCTACAGTTGCCCGATTCCTGATGCTTCTTCGGCAACCGGATTTGAGAGTTCGGATCTACATTTCTTTGGTTCTGATGTTCTTAAATGTAAGCTGCAAAAGGCTAACTGGTGCACGGTGTCTGCTATATTTCGAGTTCTTCGTAATATATTGAAGCGATTGAGCCTAGAAGAAAATGACGAACTTCTTGATGTATACTTGGAATCTGTCAGCTCTACACTTGCAAAAGTTCCTTGGTGCCGAGTGGATGCTATGTTTTCTGATCAGCATGGTAGTGGTGAAAGAAATTCCCAAGGTCATAATGGAACTTTAGGAAGCATTGCAAACAGTGAGGAAGTAACTGTATTTCTTGGGAACTTTGTTCAGTTCCTCTGTTCCGTGGTTCAGCAGGTTAGCTTTGCAGAAGATTCTGGTGGTTTTGGACCTATACATTTGATACTCCAAAAAACCATCGACCTTGTTCCGGATCTCCTCATTTGGTGCCAACCAAAGTTAGAAAGTCAAAGTGGCTCTTGCATGTCAAGATACCTACTGCACAAGTTGCTGGTACATTTTCAACTGTTTAGAAGTTACAAGTTCAGAGAACTTCTTTGCGTTGTTTCTCGATATATCTCTGATAGTAAGTTCATCCTACGCTGCTGTTTCTCCCTTTTTGTAGGTGTTGATGATCAGACTTACTTATCATTCCAATATGAAATGTACCATTCTTCTTTCGTGGCTGCAATATTTGCAACGCCATTTTCAAGGCTTTCTTCAACACACCCTAACTAGGCTTACATCCGTCCAAGATAATTGTTTGGAAGGATCTCCATTTTTTGTGAGTTTGTCTGATCGGGAGGTCAATGAGATGCATTCCAATCATTTGCGAAGACTTTCTGTGTTTCTGTTTCTACGGTGCTCCTTCACTTTGCTTTATTTAAGTAGACATACCGACAATCACTGTGAGTTTGATTGTAGAAAGAAAGCAATGGAAGCGATGTTTAATTGGATTGAACGACAGATTCCAGACGATACATTTTCTGGCCACAGAACTTATACCAAGAAGAGTGTTGACTTTTCTACATCCTTCGTCCGGTTGTTCATGCATGAGGTTTAAGTTTATCCTTCTGTATCTGCCATTTGTATTTTGGGTTTTAGCTTAACACCATGCGGTAGAGTTATATTATATCTTTTCTCTATTTGATTGTAGGATGATCTATTATTTAAAGTCCTCCTGCAGTTGCTGTCTGTACCAGTGCATGTAGAGGAACCGCAAGTAGGGTAAAACACTGCCTTTCTACAAACAATTAACCAAATTTCTGTGAGCTCTCTTATGAGCATTTTTTACTTATAGGTTTAACGTAGGGCTTTCGCTTCAAAATGAGGAACAAATTATTCTCTTCCGTTTATCAACCTTGTTCAATCCTGTAATCCTATTCTGTATATTTCTTTCAGAGGTAATTTTCATAAAACATTCACATAAGGGAATCCCTTGTGCTATGTTCCATGTAGGCTTGGTTATTTGTTCAATTTTTGTTGCACTTCTTAATGTGATGCACCTCTGTTTTCTATTGGCAGCTGCATTATGATCATCAAGTCCTTCTTGATTATCTTATATCTAAAGACATTGGGGCTAGCTGTGCAGAGTACCTGCTAAGGTTAATCCTTTTCTCCTAAGTTATTTGCATATCAACTGGTCCATTCCGAGTATCAAGGCTTGATATGATCTGTTATTTTGTTTCTGTGAGACCAACCATGGTAGCTCGTACTCTAGTCTTTCAGTTAATTCTCTAGTTTTCAAATTACCTAATTCATTTCCCAAACAAATACATAATATAGGTTGATTCCTGTTTAACATCCACTGTATTTCCTGGTAGATGCTTGCGTGCAGTCTGTGATTCTTGGACGCTATTTGTGGAATTTCCATTTGAAAGAAATGTAGAAACTTCTTCTTCAAAGAGAAGAAAACTTTCGCTCGAGACTTCTAAGGTTGAACAAAACTGGAAATTATGTTCCCAGGCCTTTGAAGATGCTAAAGACTGTCTTCTTTCATTGCAAAATTCAGTTGTTAAGCTGCATCAGAAGAAACTCTTTCCATACAACCCAGAAGCTCTTCTACGACGGTTAGTCTATCATCGCTACAATAAACTCACCCTATGCGTATAATCTCACCTAATTGAACTTCTCTATATTGAGGCAGTTTTTCAAGGTTTCAAGAACTCTGTCTAATCCATGAGTAATTTATCTGGACCTAAAGGTAAATCAGTTGCATAGTCGATAAGGATTCAAAATGACTGTTATATGAAAATTCCATGACGCATATTGGTCATATGCTTAACTATTCTTTATTTTGAAAATTTCTAGATTTCTGTGGTGACCTGGCTGGGAGATTAATTAGGAAGTCAGATTCAACAATTAACCTAGCTGTTAGCTGCTACAATTTGGCTTCTCAGCTGAGATTTTCTGAGAAAGAAGGATCAGATGCGAACACAAAGAAGTCTCCTTTCCAGATCAAATTTCATACTAATTGGCTCTCATGTAGAATTGTATGTAAATTCGAGAATCTCATGTCTAATCGAATTTTCTTGGGCTCTGACACAAATGAAGCTAACATGAGTTCTGTTTCTGCAGAGAGATCCGACATTCTTGGTTGGAGCAAGAGAGCATTATGTTCTTCCGTCCACAATCCAAATCTGAAAGGTATAAGATACTCTGGTCAAGCTAGTGTAAAGCTGCCCCAGCCGAATTCAGTAAGCAATGATTTGTTTAAACTACACAATGTAGAACATTCAGAAACACAGATATTTCAAGCTCTATTATTCATATCATCGATGTAATTGAAGTCTAAGAGATACACGCTCCAGAGCTAGCTTAATTTCAGGATACTCGATACACTTTTAATTTTACAATTCAGTTGTGAATGTCACTGCTATTTCCTGTAGCAGTTGAGAAAGCTGTTGAGGCTTAGTGAGCATAGCCATGTGACCAGCTTCTTCAACCACTTTCACTTCGTTAGGTTCGTAATTACTAATCATCCACTTCTGAATCTCCTCTGGAACCACATTGTCACCTTCACAGACGATAAAAACTCTCTTCCCAGATCCATACCTCTCCTTTGTCAGCAAATCTTCACCTTCCATTTCCTTTGGGTATAACCAGCTCGGTTTCACCAACGCCCTGGCTAATTCTAGATCCTGTAATCAGATTGTGGATTGAGCCCATATCTCGGACAAAGATTTGTGATCTGAAAATGATCTTAACTGAAATGTAGACTAATGTGCCATAATAACTATATATTTAAAAAAAAGAAAGCTTTTTTCTCAAACCCAATAATCAGAAATGTGAAACAGCATTGGGAAATTACCTCTGGCTTGCAATTACTATATGCCTTCTCCTTCAAGAAACCAGAACCGAACATAACTGAACTTGGCGGCTGTTCTGGTCCTTCCTCGAATGTAAACTCACAATCCATGGCAAATCCCTCAGGTAGTCTCTTGAAATACTGCAGACGAACAGAGAGTGACATGTAATTATAAGATAAGATAAATATTCTCAAGAATGGTCCCAAACAAGATAAAAACTTTATTTTATTATTATTTAAAAATAAGATTTTCCGGCGACCTCTTGAATGAGAACGGACGGAGGAGACTCATGGTGTGGCATATAAGCAGAGAGGAAGATTCCGACATAGATCTTGGTCGGAAATTTTTCCATAGCGAGAGAGATTCCAATGCCACCATAGCTATGACCAACAAGAACCACCTTCTCTTCCTCAGGAATAGACTCCATGAAACTCATCAATGGCTCTAGATACTCCGACACTAAACGGGCCTCCTCGAGCCGCCTCGTGTCGATCCCGGAGCCACCAAGGTCAACAGCTGTCACACGTTGACCATCGGCCTTGAGCTTTGCCGCTAGTTTGAACCAGCACCACGCTCCATGACATGAGCCATGGACAAGCACAAAGTGGTGGTGGTGGTGGTGTTGCATGTGTTGTGTTTGCATTTGGTAAGTCATGATATCTTTGTCTATTCGTGTGTATTTATTATATAGGCAGAGCCATAGCCTTCATGGCATAGTTTTCCGGTTCCAGTTAATACGTTTTATTGTCTGGTTTACCGATCAGATGGACCGCTTTTGGTTACGACACGTGTTTAAAATGTTTATCATTCAAAGAAGGCAAAACATATAATTATGGGATAATGGAGAAAAAAAATCTTAGAAAATATAAATTAAGAAAAAAGTGGGGATGGATCTTTTAATACTAAAAAATAGAGAATTTTATTCACATACTATAGTTAAAAAGTTTCATGACATGAGGGTCTTCATGGTTAAAGTTTAAACTATTTTTTTTTATAATACTAACGCCACTTTAAATGGACCGTATTCCTAGTATGATCGTATGTATGACTTTAGATTTCGTTTAGGAGTGTTATTTACCTTTTGTTCGAGATCATTTTACATATTTGGGTTTATCAATGTTTACTTTAGTTTTTAGTCTTTCATAGTTTAATTTTCAGACTTAATACAACGAATTGGCCGGGAAAAGATTCGTATTCCTAATTAGTGGGTTAATTAAGGGTTTTACGCGAAAAGAAAAAAATAAATGACTCTTGTTATTAATTAATTGAAAGAAATACACTTTGGGCGGTTAAAGTTAAGCACGTGGTTGAAACTGTTGAACCTTTTTTTGTATCTCTCTCTTAAAATCTTGTCAGTGTCAGATCAGTTAATAATGACACTTCTAGGCTCGCTATTAGGCATGGACCTTTTTTCGAGTCAATTTTGGTTGTCTAATAGGCGAGATCTCGAATTTTATAGTTGCATTTGTATTTGTATGTTAATGTTTAGTTTTCTGTTTGAGAGATTGATTTTATTTATGATTTTAAATATGAAAGAAATCTTTGATTGGATATACTTTTACATTTTTCTTTAAAAATAGTTATGACTTGAGAGTTTTCATACACATTTCCCTTTTAACAGTTTATATAACAATATTTATATTACTATATATTTCTGACTCTAGATATATTCTAAAAAAAAAAAATCAAAATCTAGATAAGTACACTGATAAGTTTAGCTATAAATCTACTATTGTGCATATAGAGAATTTACATAGATATATTCTGTTAATGTGATGGTATTCTTCATTTTACAATTTAGTTGATCTCATTTTTTAGTATATTTTAATTAGGTAAACGACTATTGAACTTTTTCCATTTGTAGAAAAAAAGGAAAACACAAAACATGCGTTTAAAAAAAAACAAATAACATGGTTAAGAAAATGCCATGTTGTAATCTAAATAACATGCTATTTAGAGAAATAGCACCTCAATTCTCAATTACATGTTTTTGGCAAATAATTTGTTTTTAATGGTTATCTACATAGTTAAGTCTTTCGGTATGATTCATCTACCCAAGTGATCTTATATTGTATATATCATTTAAAACAAATACTTAAAAAAGATAGAGTGAAAGTATAAACATATGTTTTATCAAAAAAAAAAAAAAAAGTATAAACATATGTGATAAAACAACTCTATTTTATAACTGGAAGGAGGAAATCCAACGATCCAAGTACAAGTAGTAGCCAAATCAAACCCTCAAAAGAAAATTACCGCAAAGAGAAAAAGAAGAAAAAAGCAATCATTCTTTGCGGAAAAGCATAAATGACAACCCAATTTTGGAAATTGTCGAAAAGCTTGAAAGCACTAACAAGTAAAAAAAGAGAGAGAGAAACAAAGAGTTGAAAGAGACAAGACAAATAAATATCTATCTATTAACAGTAACATGTCCCACTTATAGAAAGACAAATCAATCTATAATCTATCAATGACCCCAGAAGAAGACTTTGAAGAGGAGAGGAAGAGGCAAATTTAAGTAAAGAACAATGTTGGCAAGAGGAGTTTTAATCGCTAGCTGATCAATTGAAGCATCCTCTTTGTCAAGTTCATCTCAAAGATTGTTAAGTTAGGCTCTTGAGGAATCAACATTGCACATTGATAAGGTGGAGAAAAGTGGAAATGAACAAGCAAAAGACAGTGCATTGATTTTAAAAAATTGAAAGGATTGTTCAAGCAAAAGGTCCTACTGCTCCTATAGTCATTGATAGAGCCAGATGAGAAGAAGACGGTGCACAAGTTGCAGAAAAACAAGATAAAATCAATATCCAAAATGAATATCACATGTTTGATTACCTCAAGGGTCTACCTACTTATTCAGAATGGTGGGACTTTCCCAATGTGGGATGCAGGACTGTGTGGCACATTAACATTGATGAACGTTCGAATTTTGTTCCCATGAGAAAATGCATTCAGATATTATTTTGTATGGGCTTCACGGCCCATTTTTCAATTAAAAGGCTTGTTTACTGGTTTTGCTCCACGCGCCTGAATTAATGCGTTTAGGTTGGGATATATTCCGTGTATTTCACGCGCTAAAAGGTGCGTGTGGGGATTAAAAATGAGCTGAGATAATTACGTTGTTCCACGTCAGCCGAGAGGGAGCAATTAAACGACCCAGTGCCATATCTAAACAGTATATACAAAAATCCAAGTTGTTGACTAGGATAAGTTTTGTTTAATGTACTTTGCATTATTAACAACTACGTTAAACCAAACTTTCTTGTCAGCGACTTAATAGAGTGTTAAATTATACATTAATTCACTATAATTAGTAGGGACAAAATAGTAAAAATGAATATTATCGGAGAAAAACAATCACGATTAACATTTTTCATATTTTTTTAATCAAAACTTCGTTAAATTAAAGAGTTTGGTTTTATACATGATCAAAAAAAAAAAAAAAAAAAAAAAAAAAAAAANAAAAAAAAAATATATATATATATATATATATATATTACATTTTGTTTTAGTAAGAAAAAAACTAATATGAAGATACATTTAAAATTATTTCTGTAACTTTAATTGTGAAAAAATGTTAATTTGATGAATACACTTTTCATCTGATAATCATCATAATATTTCACGATAGTCTTTGTAGAGTATTTTCTTACCTATGTTAATTTATTTCAATTTTGAAAAAATACAAAAACAAGATGGACTACAAACTTTTTTTGTTTTGTTTGATGGACTACAAACCTTTTGGATGTTTTAGCGTAAGTCAATGATTTCCTATTTACACTGAGGATGAGCAACTTGAAAAAAAGAATTACCAATGACAAACTTGAAAAATATGAATTCTCAGTGAGGATGATTCTCTGCTGGCTCTTCTTTTCTTTAATAAGCCCATAATCACAGCAAGTTCAAAAACAAAATAATCTTTACCAGAAAAGAACTTGAAAAAAAATTAAGAATCCTTATTGTGAATGATTCTCTACGCATATTTTCTTTAATTCCATAATCACAGCAAGTTGAAAAAAAAAATCAAATCCAAATATGTGTTTTTGTCTAAAGACCAATTCCATATAGATTCATTCATATACTAACCTTACGCGATCGAGAGCTAAAGCTAATCGCGATGAATCTCCTTGCAATTTAATCAAGCCTTATAACAATATTTAGAAGATGCCTCTTATGGAGATTATCGCAGGGGCTGCTCTTGGATTGCTTTCCAAATCCTTCACGAGGGCTATCCAAAGAGCAAAAGATTACTTGATTACTCATCTTACAAAAAAAAAATTAGAAAACAAGATTCCTTTCTGAATTACAAAAAAAAAAAGATATATAGATTCAACCCTTTCAATAAGCCAATGATAAATTTAACATCATTGACAAAGATTCCTTTCTGTTCTTTTTCTTTAGTTCCATAATCACAACAACTTGAATAAAAGTTATCCTAACTACAAAGTCAAAGATTGAGAATGATTCTCTAATCTGTTCTTTAATTACAGAATCACAGCAACTTGAAAATTTTAAATCTAAGTATGTGCTTTCATTTAGAAAGAAATAGGTTTTGACGTTTTGTTCTTTAGCAAAAAAAAAAAAAAAGAAGGTTTTGTTAACAAAGACTAATTCCACATAGATTCATTCATATATTAACCTCGGGTGAGAGGTAAAGCCAATCGCCACTTAATCCTTCTAATTACGATTAATCCCCATATAGTCAAGCTTTAAAGAATCTGAAGAAAATGCCTCTTGATGAGATTATCGCAGGGGCTGCTCTTGGACTTGCCCTCCAAATCCTTCACGAGGCCATCCAAAGAGCCAAAGATAGATCCTTTACCACAAGGTGTATCTTGGACCGCCTTGATGCTACAATCTCTAAGATCACTCCATTGGTCGTTAAGATCGAGATGCTCAGCCAAGAAGTTGATGAAACTCTGAGGAAAGTCATCGAAGATCTTAAACAACTTCTCGAGAAAGCCATTGGCCTTGTCGAGGCTTACGTGGAGCTCAAACGAAGAAACTTACTCAGGAAATATAGGTTTGTGAAGGTCGTTGATCATTTACATTAAATAATGGAAGTCTATCTAGCTAGATTGAACATTTCTATCTGCAGTGTAATGCAATCTCCCAACATTATATACCAATCAAAAACTATTATCCTTTTATGTAATAACGTGGAAAAGTTTCTGTGTTTTTGTGAATCTTTCATTAGGTACAAGAGAAGAATCAAGGAGTTAGAAGCTTCATTGAGATGGATGGTAGATGTGGACGTTCAAGTCAATCAATGGCTAGACATTAAAGAACTTATGGGCAAGATGGATGATATGAACATTAAACTTGATGAGATTATGCGTCAACCAGTAGATTGTCAGAATATAATCGAAGCAACCAGTCAATCTTCTGAGGAAGGTGGAAGCTGTAAACCAAAGATTGATATACACCTTCAATGGAGAAAACGGTCCAAAGAGCACGACATCCGATTCGTCTTGAATTAATTATTAATGTAACGATTTGTGTCCAAGGCCCAAAAAAGAGAGAGAAAGGAACTGCGCAAATGTAACATTTCCAAAAATTTTTTTATAGATTTTGAGTGTTGGCATTTACGGTAGGCGAATGAGTAATTTGTATTAATTTACCCAACATTTTATCCTCCTTTTTTTTACCTATATTATCTATTTCAATTTTGTAAAAGTACAAAAACAATATGGATGGTGCCCGCAAGGTGGTGGAGTAGTGGTAGGGCGAGCATGAGGTGAAAGGGTGAAACTCCCACATCCCAGGTTCGACTCTCCCCTATGCTGTTATCAACACTTTGTTGGGAAGTCTGTCAGTTGGGCCGAAGACCCAATTGGTTTACCTGGTAGTCAGAAATGCAGACGGTCTGCTTACCTCCGGGCATTTGTCGGAAAGCATCCCAAACTCAGCCCAGACAGTGTGGTGGCCCTCCGGGAAGAAGTCCACTCTGTAGCACTTCAGTGTGTTCCTTCCGAGGCTGACCGGACAGCCGATCGGGTATATCAAAAAAAAAAAAAAAAAAAAAAAAAAAAAAAAAAAAGACAACNAACAATATGGACTACAACCTTTTGGATATCTTAGCGCAAGTCAATGATTATTTTTTCCCTTCTTTCCTTTAACTTCATATACGCACAGCGACTTGAAAAAAAAAAAAAAGAATTACAAATGAAAAACTTGAAAATATGAATCCTCATTGAGAATGATTCTCTGCTAGCTCTTCTTTTCTTTAATTCCATAATCACAACAAGTTGAATTTTTTTTTAATCTTAACCAGGACAAAACTTGAAAAATTAATCCTTATTGAGAATGGTTCTCTACTCTCTTTTTTTTTCAAAAAAAATTCAATAATCACAGCAAGTTCAAAAGACATAATCCTTATTGAGAATGATTCCCTACGCATCTTTTCTTTAATTCCATAATCACAGCAAGTTGAGAAACATCAAATGTGCTTTTGTCCAAAGACCAATTCCATATAGACTCATTCATATACTAACCTTACAAGACCAAGAGAGAGCTAAAGCTAATCGCGATGAATCTCCTTGTGATTTAATCAACTAATCAAGCCTTATAAGAATCTTTAGAAGATGCCTCTTGGTGAGATTATCGCAGGGGCTGCTCTTGGACTTGCTCTCCAAATCCTTCACGAGTCCATCCAAAGAGCAAAAGATGGATCCTCTACCACAAGATGTATCTTGGACCGCCTTGACGCTACAATCTTTAGGATCACTCCATTCATCACTAAGGTCGAGAAGCTCCGCGAAGAAGATGGTGAATCTCTAAGGAAAGTAATCGAAGATCTTAAACGTCTTCTCGAGCAAGCCGTAGTTCTTGTCGACGCTTATGCGGAGCTCAAACGTAGAAACTTACTTGGGAAATATAGGTATGCGAAGCTCTTTTTTGTTTTAATCATATACACATGAAATAATGAAACCTTTATCTTAGATTCATGAAAACTTCCATATATCTGCGATTTTACTTAATCTCCCAACATAGTATACATATACACTCAGACAAAACCTATATTCTTTGTTTCATGTAATAACATACAAAAGTGTAATGTTGTTTTTTTAGGTACAAGAGAAGAATCAAAGAGATAGAAGCTTCCTTCAGATGGATGGTAGATGTGGATGTTCAAGTCAATCAATGGCTAGATATTAAAGAACTAATGGCCAAAATGTCCGATATGAACATCAAGCTTGACGAAATCATGTGTCAACCAACAGATAATAGTATATCTGTTGAGAATGATATCAAGCAGATCATAGTCGTCGAAGCAGAAGATCGATCTTTGGAGACCGAAGATGGATGCTCAAATGACGGCTCAAAGCCCAAGATCGATATTCACCTTCGATGGAGAAAACATAATAAAAAAGAGCGTGAAATCCAATTTGTTTTGAAATAGTTTTTTTTTTAATGTAATAAGTGTGTCTCATAGGCAAAATAAAATGAGAATGAAATTGATCAATTGCGAAAATCTGATTTGGTTTTTTTTTCCCCGTAAATTATAGATTTCAGTGTTAGTATTGATTTACCGAAAAAAGTTGATTACTCTTGTTTATATTCACTAATATTACTTTGATCATACATATGATAAAGCCAATAGAAAAATATAATAGATACGTATCACGTCTGCTTTGTAAATATAACAAATTAAGAAGATATTTGGTTGCAACTTATTTGTAAATTAAGCTTTTTGGATATTTTAGTGTAAGTCAATGGTTAACCCTACTTACCAAGTCAATTATTGAGTTTGATTATCTTCCCTTCTTCATATATAATTCAATAATCACAACTTGCATATAGATCCAATTAACTCCTTTCTTCCAGAGAGAAAGAGAGTCGACCAATACTTAGTCTAAGTCAACGTCTCTTGTCATATAGTTCTTCAATTCCAAAAAAACTCGCTTTGAACAAAAGACTCTTCTATAGTTCCATGTACATAGACTCCTCCATATATTCACCTCGAGAGCTAAAGAGCTAATCTCCACCTAATCGCGATTTAACCTAATCTCAAGAAAATGCCGATTAGTGAGCTTATGGCAGGGGCTGCTCTCGGACTTGCTCTCCAAGTTCTTCATGACGCCATCAAAAGAGCAAAAGATAAATCTTTAACCACAAGATGTATCTTGGACCGTCTTGAAGCTACAATCTTTAGGATCACTCCGTTGGTGGTTCAAGTCGATAAGCTAAGCGAAGAATCATAGCATATCACAAAGCGGTAATCAAAAGATACTCGAAGCTATAGACCTAACTTCAAAGGAAGATGGTGAATGTTGGAGTGATGGATCTAACCCAAAGTTTGATATCCACCTTCGATGGAGTTCAAGAAAACATAACAAAGATCGTGAGATCCGATTCACCTGGAACTGATGATTCTTGATAAACATAAATACTTTTACATTGGTTGAAAATTTATCGGAAATTTTTGATTAATTTTCACTTATTTTTTTAATTATTAAAAAAAAAAACAAATTAAAGAAAAAAATAAAAATAAAAATTGTCAAAAATATGTTAGAAATTTCCAACCAATTTTCGATTAATTATACATGTGGAAAGTTTTCAATATATTTCCAACAGCCTCAAAAATTTATTAGACATTTGTTGAAAATTTGACTGAATATTTTCCAATTGATATTTTGGTCGAAAAATCCGTTGAAAATTGATATGTTTTCTTGTAGCGAATTATCTCATTTCATCTAGATAGAAAGAAGGAGAGTCGAACGATACAAATTTCCAATAATTTATATAAATACTTTTAAATTTGTTGAAAATTTATCAGAAATTTCCGATTAATTTCAATGATTTTTAGAAAAAAATTAAATAAAATTAAAATTAGTCATAAATATGTTAGAAATTTCCAACCAATTTCCGATTAATTATACATGTGGAAAGTTTTCAATATATTTCTAATAGCCTCAAAATTTTATTAGACATTTGTTGAAAAATTTGACATGAAAATTTTCCAATTGATATTTTGGTGGAAAAAATCCGTTGATATGTTTTCTTCGCAGCGAAGTATCTCCAATCATCTAGATAGAGGGAGAGTCGACCGATACAAAAGTCTAAGTCGTCTCTTGTCTTCATTAAGAGTTTTCTTTAGTTCCGTGTACATAAAATCCTCCATAGCTAGAGAGCTAACTTGCTCCTATTGGCGATTTAACCTAGTCTCAAGAAAATGCCGATGGCTGAGACTATCTTCGTAACTACTGTTCTCCCTATCGCAACTGCTGTTGTCTGTCTCGTAGGTGGTGTTCTCCCAATTGTCAACGAAACCAGCAGAAAAAGAGCAGAAGACACAAGACGTATCTTGGACCGTCTTGACGCTACAATCGCTAGGATCAATACGTTGGTGGTTCAAGTCGATAAAGAAGTGGACGATTCTACGTGGAAACTCATCGAAGATCTTAAGCGTAACCTTAAATCCGCTGTTTCTTTTGTCGATGAATATATGGAGCTCAGCCGCAGCATGCAGTACAGGTTTGTATGTGAAATTTATATATATATATATATATATATATATATATATTACATGAAATGCTTCAATTTTCTTTTTAGCTAAAATTGCTTCATATCTTGATTTCATATAATAATTTAGATAAATATCTTCTTATTTTTTTTGTTACTGTCTATGAGATTACGTACGTAAATACCCAATCATGGACACAATGAGAAATTTAGATTGATGATTACAGCGATTTCATGATATATATATATGTATAAGCTCTCTTAGATTAGGGATGGTTAATTTCAACTTTTTGTTACTAATTAATTGACACACAATCTATTGTGGATTGATTTCATAGGGTTTTAGTTTCGGTTCAAATTACAAAGTATAGTTTAGCTTGTTTGTTCAGTTTACGAAGATGAACATTATAGTTTAGCTTGTTTGTTCAATTTATGAAGATGAACTATAGTTTTGGTTCAATTATAGTTTAGCTTGTTTGTTCAGTTTATATATGAAGATGAACATTTCTATATGCGATTTCCAAACATTATTCAAATCTAACAAATCTTATCATTTAAAAAATAAAATAAAATGTGTGTTGTTGATCTTCAGGCACAGGAAATTACTCACGGAGTTAGAAGCTACATTAAGAGAGAAAGAATGGCAAGTTATCGAAGCCAAGAAGTCCAAAAACTGATGTGCCTGTGGAAATTCAAGAGTTGTTTGCAGAATATATAAAACACTTTTTTAAGTTATAGTTGCATTATAGACACTTTATGCTTATTTCCTTTATGCTTAATTGTGATGGTTTTCGTTGTTTCCTTTTCTTGTATTGGCGGTGGCTAGCCTCCTTATTTAAGTGTTGCTTCTGCTTCTTTGTAAGACAGTTTTTGAAGTTTAATAACGAGTGTTTTTTCTATATATCTTGTCTTGATTGCCTTCACGTCACTAAAACAGAAAATTGGTCTCAAGAGATTTCTCTGATTGAGCAAAGCAGGTCTCAAAAGATTGAGAAATTCTTTAATCCGGTTCGTACGCTGCGCTAGAAATGAACACTAAACTTGACGAAATCACGCATCAACCAACAGACTGTCCTTGTTTCAAGAAGAATCATAGCATCTCACAAAGCGCTAATCAAAATATACTCGAAGCAATAGACCCATCTTCAAAGGAAAATGGTGAGTGTTCGAGTGATGGATCTAAACCAAAGTTCAAAGGAGGAATACAGAAGACGGTGCAAGTTGCGGAAAAACAAGATAAATCAATGAATATCACATGTTTAATTAATTACCTCAAGGGTCTACCTACTTATTCAGAATGGTGGGATGCAGGACTGTGTGGCACATTAACATTTGATGAACGTTCGAATTTTGTTCTCATGCGAAACTGGAATGTTACGATTTCATTGAAAGATATGGGCTTCACGGCCCATTTTTCAATTAAAAGGCCTGTTTACTAGTTTTGCTCCACGCGCCTGAATTAATGCGTTTAAGTTGGGATATATTCCGTGTATTTCACGCGCTAAAGATGCGTGTGGGGATTCGATTAATATTACCGGAGAAAAACAATCACGATTAACATTTTCATATTTTTTTTAATCAAAACTTCCTTAAATTAAAGAGTTTGGGTTTATACATGATCAAAATATATATATTACATTTTGTTTTAGTAAGAAAAAACTAAAAATTCTAATATATGGATAAATTTAAAATTATTTCTGTAACTTTAATTATGAAAAATGTTAATTTTGATGAATACACTTTTTATCTGATAATCATCATAATATTTCACGATAGTCTTTGTAGAGTATTTTCCTACCTATGTTAATTTATTTCAATTTTGTAAAAATACAAAAACAAGATGAACTACAAACCTTTTCGAAGTTTTAGCGCAAGTCAATGATTTCCTATTTACACTAAGAATAAACAACTTGAAAAAAAGAATTACCAATGACAAACTTGAAAAATATGAATCCTCAATTAGAATGATTCTCTGCTAGCTCTTTTTTTTTTTTTTGGTAAAGGGTTTGCTTGAATAAATTAAAAGAGTTTACATGAGGTTAGCGACCACCTAAATAAAAATACAAACAGAAAGAGAGGAAAAACAAGCACAGATGCTTGATTGAAAAATAGAAAAGAGAGGTAGAGAAAATGAAATAAAAAGGAGATGAGAGGAAAGAGAGTAGATCGAGAAACCCCTACACCTGTAGGTGATGATTAAATACTTTTCCAGTAGCGGAGGAGAGTAATATGTTCCGGGTTATGAAGCAGAAGACTCCGTGTTCTTTACCTGGACGAAGATTGATGAGGGAGGAAGAGAAAGCCCACTATCATACCTGCGATTTCGTTCAGCCCAAATTTCATGAAGAGAAAGCCCGCTTGCCAAGCTTGTAGAAGGGCAAGAGTAGTGTCTTTAATAGCATTAACCGATGTCAACCAGTTAAATACCATATCCCATTGAAAAGGAGTTGTTGAAGTTGTGAGAAACCTGACAATATTTCTCCAAATTTCTGCAGAGAAAGGACATTGAAAGAACAAGTGATCCCTTGACTCAGCTTCGTGTCCACATAAAAGACATATTTGTTCCACATCAAAGCCCCAACGAACCAGCCTGTCTAATGTAGGATTACAGTTAAGAACAAAAAGCCAAGCAGTAAAAGCATGTTTAGGAATTCTAGCTTTATGCAAAACCAACCGATTCCAAGGAACCAACGGCAAGTGAACTCTGATCTTATTCCAAACGTTCCTAGAACAAAAGCTTTTCTGAATTACATCATCTATCATCCAGCTCGCCTTATCAGAGTATAAAGAGGGAGTGATGGTTGAGATAAATGCAAGGAGATGGGTGTGTTTTTCTGTCCTGGCAGGTGAGATGTTCTAGCCTGAGGTTGTGATCATGTCTTTTACCAGTGAGAAAAGCGGGATCCCGAGTTGAGAGGGACCATTCATGCCCAAGTAGTGAATCAAAGGACCAAAAGGGGTCCAAGGATCCCACCAAAAGAACGTATCTTCTCCATTTCCTATGTGAATCCTTAGAAAGACGGAGGCTTTTGAGCGAAGCTTTAGGAGCTGTCTGATCATCCAAGAGAAACGGTAATTCTTTTCATTTATCCCCCAAAAAGGTGAATGAGACATATATTTATTTCTCATCCAAGCAACCCAAAGAAACCCAGCTCTGAAGTACAACATCCAAATCAGCTTCAGCCCACATGTAACATTCCAGGCTGACAGTTTCCTTACCTCCAAACCACCTTCCTGTTTCAGAGTCGAGATAGAATCCCAAGCCACTTTAGCTCCCTTAGCAGAGAGAGGGGAACCATGCCAGAAAAACGCACTAGACAGGGTGTTTACCCGGCGAATCACCTGCTTTGGTAATATAAACACCGAGCTCCAGAAACCTATGATCCCTGAAATAACAGAGGAAATAAGAGTATAACGACCTGCCAGACTCAAATGTCTATGTGTCCAGCTATTCAGTTTCTTACGGATCTGAGCAATCATGGGATCACAGTCTTTAACCGAGAGTTTTCTTGAGCACAGGGGCACACCAAGGTAACGGATTGGCAGGGATCCTGGGCCAATATCGAATCTGTTTTGAATTTCTTCCAACACTGAAACCTCTACCCCTGAACAGAACATGCTGGTTTTAGCGATATTCAACAATAACCCTTAGATCTGTTCAAACATGGAGAGAACTCTAAATACTCCATCCAAAGATTCCACGGAGCCCTCCAAGAAGATAAGCAAGTCATCCGCAAAGGAGAGGTGGGTCAGTTGCAAATCCTCGCATCCTGGGTGATAGTTGAAAATTCCTTCCCTAGCAGCTTGGTTCAACATTAGGGAAAGAATATTCATTACAAGGACAAAAATCGATGGAGAGAGAAGATCGCCCTGTCGCAGACCTGATCTACCTTTGAAAAATCCAGAAGAGGTACCGTTTATGCACACAAAGAAGGCAGAAGAACATATACAAGCTCTTATGCAGTCTATGAAGAGAGGTGGGAACTGATAGAGCTGTAGAGAACTCATTATAAAGTCCCATCTAACCGAGTCAAACGCTTTGGAGATGTCAATTTTAAGAGTGATTCGGCTGGATAGAGAGGGATTATGATAGCCATTCACCACCTCAGTAGCGAGAAGGACATTTTCCAGAAGCAATCTGTCTTTGATAAACGTTGTTTGGTTTGGCAAGACAATAAGAGGAAGGATTGCTTTAAGACGGTCCGCCATTATGCGAGTGATTAATTTGTACACCGTGTTTAGGCAAGAAATAGGCCTAAATTCCGAAAGTGATTCAGCTCCAGCTCGCTTAGGGATCAAAACAAGGGTAGTAGCATTTAAAGATGTATGCATGAAAGGGGATGAGAAGAAGTTTATGATTGCTGCCACTAACTCCTCCCCTACAATGCCCCAACAGGCGGTGAAGAACTCAGCGGAGAAACCATCTGGCCCCGGTGTTTTATTGGAAGGAATGCCCAATAGAGCCTCCTTGATTATCTGACCGGTAACTGGAACGATCAGAGAGGCTTGTTGGGCCTCTGAGCAGGGTGGAAGGCGAAGACCCTCCAGGAACTCATGCAACTCAGGGAAAAAATTGGCCTCTGACCGAGCCCAGAACCTCAGCGAAGTACTCAACAGCAAGAAGATGAATATCTTTAGCAGTTTCAGCTCGAGAACCATCGCGTCTTAACAGAAATTTGACAGCGTTTCCTGCATTTCGCATTTTGGTGACAGAATGGAAGAAAGACGTATTGAAGTCTCCTTCCGCCAGCCACTTAATCTGAGATCTTTGCTTGAAGAAGCTCTCTTCGGCTGTCCTCAACAACATCCATGATTCTTTTGCGGTCTTCTCAAGAGACAGATTGGAAGTAGAGGGATCAGAGAGAACCTACAACTGAATAGACTTAAGGAGCGCACTTGACTCAAGCACTCTCTTCTCTATCTCATTGTAATTGTCCTTGCAAATCGATTTCATAGGCCTTTTTAGTTGCTTAATCTTGAACCCAAAATCTGTGAGGGATGTGGCTTTTTCACCTGCCCCTTCCCATGCTGATTTAACTTTATCTAAGAAACCCGGGTGCTTAATGAGGAGGTTATAGAACTTGAACGGTCTCGTGCCATAGTCAGGAGGCGAAGAGAACATCTTGATATGGCAAGGTGAATGGTCTGAGAATTCAGGAGCCTCAAAAGAACAGTGACTTGAGGGGAACATATGAATCCAATTCCCGTTGACAAGGCATTTGTCCAACTTCTTCCCAATGGGGTTATCTTGTTGATGATTTGACCATGTGAAACAAGGGCCCTGAAAAGGAAGATCAAATAAGCTTACATCCGCTAAACATTGACCAAAGTCTCTCATTGCTCGGTTGGATGTAAATATAGACTGATTGGAGGTCTCAGAAGGGCGAAGGATGTCGTTGAAATAACCATTAACTAGCCATGGGAAACAGATAAGCAAAAAGTCGCATTCGTGTCTTTAAGAGATTGCCAAAGAAGTTTCATTTCCTCAAAGTCGTTTGAAGCATAGACTGCTGTGTAAACAAAACTCTGACCTTTGTTGGAGATTTAAAGATGATCCATATTCTTCCAAGCTCTGAATACTGGTAATTACTTATTATAGATCATTGCGGTCCTATAATTGACATAATATGGTCACTATTAGACTCCTTAACATGCGTTTCGAAAAGCGCTCCAAAAGTTACTGGTTTACTACTAATCCAGTTAGCGAGCGATCGATGCATTATGACATCATTTATTCCCCGAACATTCCAAAAAAAAGTATCTGACATATAAGGAAGATGAGGTTAGTGACACTTCTCTGTTGCCAGAGAATGGCCGCCACCATGAAGTGGTGATTTCTTTCCTCCTACCTTCCTCTTCTTCTTAGATTGTTTGTTACCCGAGGAAGAGGAATGTGGTGGAGAGTAGAGCACTGCCTGAAGATCCTTTCCCGATTCCTCTTGGAGATCCACCTCAGCCTGACTACCGTTCAAAACGTCAAAAGGGTTAGGAGAGGTAGTAACTAGAGGGCCCGATGAAGCCGTACGCGAGGCTTTAACAAACGGGGTATCTTTCGACTGAGATGGACCTTCACTCAACATTACCACTGAAACAGATGCTACACCGGAGAATACAGCAGGGGCGGTAACCTGACGATCGCCTGAAACTTCGTTCTGGACGACATCTGCCTTTAAACCCACCAAAACAGAGCCTGGGGATTGGGCTTCCACCTCAGAACAGGAGACAACCGAAGAGATCAGAAGACCAGGAACTTCCACAGAAACCTTAGAGCTCGGAACTACAAGTGATTCTGAACCAGTACCCATAGTTTTAGTTGAAAGCTCCCTCGCACAAACTGTTCTTTGAGGGACAACCAAAACACCCACCTTATCAGAAACTAAAGCCCCATCTTGAACCAAACCAGGTATAGGAGAAACCTCCACAGACTTCGACGACTCTCCAGTGACGTTTAGGAACGAAGTAGAACAATCTACCGCTTCTGCCCCTTCCTTAGCGATTACCTGCTTCAGGACGTAGACCTTTCCAGCTGGCACACCCGAGGCTGCCCCAAGAGGAATATCTGCAACCTTGTTTTTACCCTTTCTGGAGAGGGCTACACTAGGTTGAGAAACCTTTGCCGGAACTCCTTGTGGAAAAAAAGCAGCTTTATGACCAATGCTGTTACAAATTGGGCAAAGAAGAGGGAGCCATGGATAAGAAACAGTGATAATACATATAGTACCATCATCTCTTTCAATTCCTAGCTCCTTGGGCAAAGGTTTTGTGAGGTCCACAATGACTTTAATGTCCGCCGAGTTTATGTTGGAAAAGGGCTTTGCATCAACCACATGACCCAGAGGACGAGCGATGTAGCTCAAACCTTCTTCTGTAACCAGATCAAAGGGTATGTTACCAATTTTTGCCCAAAGGAGAGTCTCCGACACACCAGAGCTCATGCTGCAAAACACGACGACGGAGGGTGGGAGAAGGGATGTAGAACAAGAAAGCGTTGTTGGTGAGGTTATGGACTATCACCCGCTTATCCTTCCCCCATAAAAAATTGAGCACTCCCCAAATTTTCCCATAAGAAGGAGGGTTTCCATAGAAAATCCCGACAATGTAGTCCGAGTGGATTTCAACTCCCCTTTCAAACACCTCGTTAGGGACTTTTACCTGGAATCTACATTCAGGAGAGACTGAAACCGGAGCGGTAGACTTCGAAATTCGACAAGCCGACTTTAAGTTAGCAGCCCAGCTGAAGTCCGCTGGAAAATCTTGACGGCCAGGTTCCAATGAAGACTTCGAACCCAGAGGAGGGAATGAGGTTTCAACTTTACGAGAGGCCAACACTTTATACGGAGAGGAAGGATTAGAACCCAAAATCCCAGAAGAAGAGGTGGGGATCTGAGCAATTGGAGCCGAAATCTCCACAACCAGAGGAGGAGACGGTGGGGGTTTCACCGGAGAGCTAGAGGAGGGAGGGGGGGAGGAGTCGAGCATGACAGTGTCCAGAGGTTGAACGGGGCCACGAGACTTCAGATCTGGGGGGGGGGTTGCTCGAGAAAGAGGAGATCTGGAGGAATTGGCTCTGGCGGGACCGGAGAGCCAGCCATTGGAAGAGAAAAGACAGACGGCGGCGAGGTTGCAGACTTCGCTTTTCGCTCTCGAGAGGAGAACTTCTTTATTTGATGTCTGTTTAGTTCTTCTTTTCTTTAAGCCCATAATCACAGCAAGTTGAAAAACAAATTAATCCTTATTGTGAATGATTCCCTAAGCATCTTTTCTTTGATTCCATAATCACAGCAAGTTGAAAACAAAAAAATCAAATCCAAATATGTGCTTTTCTCCAAAGACCAATTCCATTTAGGGGGATTTATTGGTTCATGGATTTCAATGGATTTGAAAATCCGGATAAAATTTAGAAATCTTTGCAGAATTCAATTATTTTAAAATCAACAAAAATATATTTGAAAATTAACCAAAGCGGATTTAGAAATCATTCCAATGGATTTATAAATAATCCAAATTGGAGTTCAAAATCATCAAAAATATATTTCAAAATCAAATTAAAATTTTTTTATGAGAAGAAAAAATATAGCATATAAATTTCTTATGATAAAATCAAATATTGTAGAACTTTTTAATTACATGGTTTTGGATATTTTTATTATGGAGTTTTTATTATATGATAGACATGTTTTTTTTTATATTTGTCAATATTTAGTGTTGATGACCATGAGAGCACTAGTAAAAATAAATTCATTTGATACATATTCACAGGAGATGTTTCAATTTCTTTGTAAATGGAGACATCAAGAATAGAAATATGAATGATATTTTTTATCAATGAAAAAATGATATATTGTATTATATGCAAATCAATTCAAAATAACAAAGTTTGACTAAGGATTTTATCATTTGTATTTTTAAGTAAAATCCACTTACAAATCCACTCAAATCCAATATAAAACTAAATCCATGTTCAAATCTTTAATATTGAATAAGGGGTGATTTCAATTAGTATTTATAAATGACAGAACCAATAAGATGTGATTTTGAAATGGATTTTAAGATCAATGATTGATTAAGACCTGATTTTGAAATGAATTTTAAAATCAATGATTGAATAAGACCCGATTTCAGTTAGATTTCTAAATCCATTAAAATCCATGAACCAATAAACCCCCTTAGATTCATTCATATACTAACCTTACGCGATCGAGAGCTAAAGCTAATCGCGATGAATCTCCTTGTGATTTAATCAAGCCTTACAAGAATCTTTAGAAGATGCCTCTTTGTGAGATTATCGCAGGGGCTGCTCTTGGACTTGCTCTCCAAATCCTTCACGAGTCCATCCAAAGAGCAAAAGATGGATCCTCAACCACAAGATGTATCTTGGACCGCCTTGATGCTACAATCTTTAGGATCACTCCATTGATCGCTAAGGTCGAGAAGCTCAGCGAAGAAGATGGTGAATCTCTAAGGATCGAAAGTAATCGAAGATCTTAAACATCTTCTCGAGCAAGCCGTAGTTCTTGTCGACGCTTATGCGGAGCTCAAACGTAGAAACTTACTTGGGAAATATAGGTTTGGGAAGCTCTTTTTTGTTTAAATCATATACACATGAAATAATGAAACCTTTATCTTAGATTCATGAAAACTTCCATATATCTGCGGTTTTACTTAATCTCCCAACATAGTATACTTATACACTTAGACAAAACATATATTTTTTTGTTTCATGTAATAACATACAAAAGTGTAATGTTGTTTTTTTTAGGTACAAGAGAAGAATCAAAGAGATAGAAGCTTCCTTCAGATGGATGGTATATGTGGATGTTCAAGTCAGTCAATGGCTAGATATTAAAGAACTCATGGCCAAAATGTCCGATATGAACATCAAGCTTGACGAAATCATTGTGTCAACCAACAGATAATAGTATATCTGTTGAGAATGATATCAAGCAGATGGATGCTCAAATGACGGTTCAAAGCCGAAGATCGATATTCACCTTTCGATGGAGAAAACATAATAAAAAAGAGCGTGAAATCCGATTTGTTTTGAATTAGTTTTTTTTTTTAAATGTAATAAGTGTGTCTCATAGGCAAAATAAAATGAGAAAGAAATTGATCAATTGCGAAAATATGATTTGGTTTTTTTTTTCGTTTTCAAGAAATTATAGATTTCAGTGTTAGTATTGGTTTACCGAAAAAAGTTGATTACTCTTGTTTATATTCACTAATATTACTTTGATCATACATATGATAAAGCCAATAGAAAAATATAATAGATACGTATCACGTCTGCTTTGTAAATATAACAAATTAAGAAGATATTTGGTTGCAACTTATTTGTAAATTAAGCTTTTTAGTGTAAGTCAATGGTTAACCCTACTTACCAAGTCAATTCTATTGAGATTGATTCTCTTCCCTTCATCATATATAATTTTTTTTTGGGGTCAAACCAACATATATAATTTAATAATCACACTTGCATATAGATCCAATTAACTCCTTTCACCTAGAAAGAAAGAGAGTCGACCAATAATACTTAGTCTAAGTCAATGTCTATTGTCTTCATATAGCTAGTTCTTCAATTCCAAAACAACTCGTTTTGAACAAAAGACTCTTCTATAGTTCGATGTACATAGATTCCTCCATACATTCACCTCGAGAGCTAAAGAGCTAATCTGCTCCTTATCTCAAGAAAATGCCGATTAGTGAGCTTATGGCAGGGGCTGCTCTCGGACTTGCTCTCCAAGTTCTTCATGACGCCATCAAAAGAGCAAAAGATAAATCTTTAACCACAAGATGTATCTTGGACCGTCTTGACGCTACAATCTTTAGGATCACTCCGTTGGTGGTTAAAGTTGGTAAGCTCAGCGAAGAAGTGGAAGATTCTCCGAGGAGAGTCATCGAAGACCTTAAGCATCTCCTTGAAAAGGCTGTTTCTCTTGTCGAGGCTTATGCGGAGCTCAGACGCAGAAACTTACTCAAGAAGTACAGGTTTGTATGTGAAGGCTGTTAATTTATATATATAATACATGAAATGCATCCATTTTCTTTTGGTTTATCTAAAATTGCTTCATTTCTTGATTTCGTTTAATAATTTAGAAAAATACCTTCTTAGTTTTGTTACTGTATGAGATTGCATAAATCGCAAATCATGGACACAATGAGAAATTTAGATTTTTGACGTACAGCGATTTCATGATGTTTATATAAGATCTCTTAGATTAAAAATGGTTAATATGTGTGTTGTTGATGTTTAGGTACAAGAGCAGAATCAAAGAGTTAGAAGCTTCATTAAGATGGATGGTAGATGTGGATGTTCAAGTCAATCAATGGCTAGATATCAAAGAACTCATGGCCAAGATGTCCGAAATGAACACTAAACTTGACGAAATCACGCGTCAACCAACAGATTGTCCTTGCTTCAAGAAGAATCATAGCATATCACAAAGCGCAAATCAAAATATACTCGAAGCATCTTCAAAGGAAAATGGCGAATGCTCGAGTGATGGTTCTAAACCAAAGATTGATATCCACCTTCGATGGAGTTCAAGAAAACGTAACAAAGATCGTGAGATTCGATTCACCTTGAAGTGATGATTCTTGATTTACCAATTGTATCCTAGGCAAATAAAATGAATGATCAAATGTGATTCTTTGGAATAGGATTAGTTAAAATGTGATTCGAAGTGGGATCATATAGACTTTTTTCCCCTCGAAAAATCTAATGTCATATAATTTGTATAAAAAGTGCCAATTGTGATAAACAAAGAGAAATATATATATATATAAATATATTACACATTACATATATATGTTATGTGAAGAATCCAAAGTTTGTGAAAAACAACAAAACGATCCAAAAATGAACGATGGAGAGGAGCCAAGACAAAACTCCAATGGTGTCTGAACAGTACGGACAAAACAGACTTTGTCCTCAAATCTCAGAGAGCGTAAACTATCTCTCCGCTACTGTCAACATCAATCTCAGATTCGGAATCAAAGTCATCCATGTCATCGTCTAGGTCAAGATTACCCGCCATGAAATCATCAAGGCAACGGTTTCGAACAACTGGAATCGTAGCCTCTGATATTATCTGCATTATAGTGTCAAGGCTCTGCATCGGCTGCTCTGGCTCTTGAAACTGACTACCCATTCTGTTCTCGTCCATTAGATCACCGGGAAGATTCTTCAAGAACCATTCATGGGATTTGATCTCCGGGATACTGATTCTCTGCCACATTGGATCTCTCAATTGTCTATTTAGAACTGAAAATGCTTTGAAGAACAGAGGTTTTTTTAAGCGTAAAACTTACAGTTGCAGGATCGGCCACAAAAATCCTCGATATTAGATGGCGACATTCAGGTGAAAGGTGTAAGTCCTCTGGGATTGAGTATGTGACACTAAGGATTCTCTGCGTTTAAGCAAACTCGAACAATCAAAGTTTGAAAAAGAGGGTCGGTGGATGATGATGAATGAGATAGCAAAACATTAAAAATAAGTTACTTGTATTGTCTTTCGATAATCTCGTGGCTCTTGTGGATCCTCAAATGGATATGCTCCAACCAACATTACGTATAAGGTTACACCGCATGACCATACATCTGCCATCTGGAATTGTAACACCAGCGTAATTCAGAGGACAACTCAGAGAACACTTGTTGTATAAACAATCATGGATAAGCTCGTTTAGCTCTAGACAGAGGAATTGGTCTCATGGCCTTACTTACCTTGCCATCATATTCCTGTCGAAGAAGAATCTCTGGTGCAATGTATGCAGGAGTACCAACAGTTGACTTCGGCTGCGAATGAAGAACAGAAGACTGAAGAAAAGAAATGCGTAGTTAGGACTTAGGAAGAAAACCAAAGCAGAAACAATGTATTATCCAGCACGAAAGAGCCAGAGAACATAAGCGCTAAGAAGCTCGACAATGAATGGAAAGATGGTCTCATTCTCAGCTGTTTTTGCGCAGGACCATATTGTAACATTTCAGAGAACAAACCTTGAGAGAAATAGTACCTTGGAATATCCAAAATCACATATTTTTAAACGAGGGGCGGGACTTCCATCCAACAATGTATTTTCCAGCTTCAGATCCCGATGGCATATTTGCTTCATATGGAAATCAACACAACATTTTTACCAAAGTAAATCATTGAGCTCTCATAGACGGACATGAAACAAATGCTAAGACAAAAAAGGCCAAAAGTTCAAGTTGCAAGAACACTGCTCTGCATACCATTGCATGACAATAGCTAACTCCAGATATAAGCTGCTGAAAGAAGAACCGAGCCTGTACATATAAGAAAAACTCAAAGATCAGTAGTAGCACACCGATACTGCGCTGCAATTAAGATAAATATACAATATCAGAATGCAGACCTCATCCTCGCTAAACCGCCCTGCATTACATATCCGCTCATAAAGTTCTCCACCAGAAGCATATTCCATTACAATAGCCAGATGGCTAGGCGTCAAAATCACCTATAACATTGTCATAAATGCGAAAACTCTAAACCAGAGAGAGATGTGCACACACCAGAGGGAGCTAGTCGAAGGTGTTTGTATTTACCTCTTTAAACCTGACAATATTAGGATGTCTCAGTGACCTGTGGTTGATGATCTCCCTTTGAACATTTTCATCAATCTGTAGCACAAAGTATCATCACAAAGGATTAAAAATTGCACAGAAAACAAATCCAAATCAATGTCTTCTTCAATTCGTTTTTAGAAGTCACAACTTAAAAGCATTTATTGAAGCCATTTGAACGAATAAGGAAATGTCAAATCTTTAATTAAATTTCACAACTTTTAAGGACAATTAACGTACATAACTACATATAAAAGCATTAATCATCGTCACACCATTAAAAGCTGGATCGAGAATCCCGTGACAAATCCAAAAGAGGGAAAAAAGGAAGCTACTAAATCTGGAAACTAAACCGAAATCGTAGGGATCACTAGCCTATATATATATATAATCATTTTCATTCAAAAATTCAAAAAACAAAAAAGGTAAAATCTACAGTAAATGAGTGAATCCGATCACCTTGTCTCCTCTCTCGATGTACTTAACAGCAACAAGCTCCTTCGTAACCCTATCGATCATGAGACGAGCCACACCGAAATTGCCCGACCCAATATCCTTGACGAAGTCGTAGCGATCGCTGTCGTGCATAATCGGCAAATCAATCGGCAAACTCGCCGTCGGATCCATCTTCAGTTCTCCCTCCTTTTTGCCTCTCAATCAATCACATCAGATTGGTAAAACTCCGATACCGGAAGTTCCAAGCCCGCATCAATTTAAGAGAAGAAGAAGAAGAAGAAGAAGAAGAAGAATCTCAGTAGGTGGAATCTAGAAGGGAAGAAGAAGCTTCGCGTGGATTTGCAATTTGCAAAACGGGAAAATATCTTTGGAAGGTAAAATTTGGGGAAAAAGCGAATGAGAAAGACGAAGGCAATTATTGGTCGCTTTCCAAATAGATGAAAAGAGAGAGAGCGAGAGAACTTTCAAACGACAGCGTTTTGTTGTTTTTTCTTCTGCTTTGATACGACAAAAGCCGCCGCGTTTTGATGATTTTTTGTTGTTGTCTTGGCTTCACTCCGTTTTTGTCGTCTAAAAGAAAAACTTTTTTTTTTGTTTATCCGTATTATTTTTTCCGAAAATTCTTTCACTGATTTTTTTTTTTTTTCATTTTACTAAAGAAAGTAAAAACTCTTGCTTTCTAGTCCACCAACTCTGATCACAAGAGATCTATATATGTATAAAACAAAACAAAAAATTCAAATCTCTAGCAATTCAAATCAAAATACTATATTGAGATGCATGCATGCCTCAAAGGCGTGATCTTGTAATAAGATGATGGTATTGTGCTTGGGCGATTTTCAGTTGGATCTTAAGGTCACGAACACGACGCAGGAGACGGAGAATGATACCAACGCAGCCCCAGACAGGGTCCCGGAGACGGGCTTCAGCCTCGAAACAGAGCGTGTAGACGCAAGCTTGCCTCTGGCTAGGATGAACACTCATGACGGCTCTAACCACACCGCTCATGTCAAACACTGCAGACAAGCAAGCGTACTTCTCCGGATTGTTCGCCGGCAAGTATGGCGCAATCACACAGTACTCTTTTGTGCATTTCTGCCTTGCTTCTTCACACGTCGCGCACCGTTCCATCTCCTAATACAACAACAAATGTTATAAGCAATCAATCAAACTTAAAAATCCTAAATATCCTATTTTTAAGAATCCTTTAGAGCTTGAAAAAAAACCATAGGAAACCCTAATTATAATTAATTAAATTTTAAAAAAATACAAGTAAATATATGGTGTAACAACAATAATAAGTAACTGACAAACCAGAATAGACGGTGTCTGTATATATGTATAACTTTCTCCGTTCAGAATCTTCAGATCCGCTAGGGAAGGCGAGAAGATGAAGAAGAGAAAAAATGACACGAAGAAAATATATATATAGAAGTTTGTAAGCCGATTCAATTCCTTTTCTATGTCTTTGCAAATCTTTTTTCACTGACGTTTCCTAATTCATGAG